>JAQSNX010007908.1:0-28283 GCA_029532605.1 Oreochromis grahami
GACACGATCATCCTCTCCTACGTGGCCAAGAAGAACAAGAACGTGCTGCTCCTCACCCCGAGCCCCGGCGTAGCCGCAGCAGCTGCAACAGCAACAGCAACGGCGGCGGCGGCAAACCTCCCTTGGTGCTGCATTACAACCGCACCAAGGGAGGCGTCGACAACCTGGACAAGGTCGTGAGCACGTACAGCTGCAGGAGAAAGACCTGCAGGTGGCCCGTGGCCCTTTTCCACAACATGGTGGACGTGGCGGCATACAACGCGTTCGTGCTCTGGAGGGAAATTCACCCCGACTGGATGGCGGGCAAGCTCAACAAACGAAGGCTCTTCCTCGAGCGGCTGGGCAAAGCGCTCGCGCGCCCCATGATCGAAGCCAGGGCGTTGGCGCGAGGAGGAGGAGGAGGAGGAGGCCGTGTCGCGGCCCGAGGAACTACTGCTACTACTACTGATGAGGCCGACGATGCCGATGCTAGTACTACTCGCACCGCCGATGCTACGCCGCGCGACTCCTCTCCGGTCAAGAGGCGAAGGTGCCGCGTGTGTCCCAGGAGCAAAGACGTCAAGACCAAGATCCTGTGCCACGAGTGCCGAGTGTACGTGTGCACCAACTGCGCCGTCACGTACTGTCCCAACTGCGCCGCTTCACGCGCCGCCGCTTCCCAGACGCCGCCGACTTTGTAATAACACAAGCGCCCCGAGGGGGTCCTAGCGACCCCCACCCACCCTACTCATCATCATCATCATCATCATCATCATCAACACATATCATCATCACCCCCCCCCACCCATCATCATCATCATCATCATCATCATCGTCATAACAACACATATGCCCCAACACAGGGGCCCCTAGCGACCCCCACCACATCCTATCATCATCATAACACATATGCCCCGAGGGGGTCCTAGCGACCCCCCCACCACACCCTATCACTATCACCATCATCATCATCATCAACACCATCATCAACACCATCATCATCATCAACATCAACATCATCAACATCATCATCATAATAACACACACGCCCCTCGGGGGTCTCCACGCCCCACGCCCCGAGAACAGGCGGGCGGGCGCACAAGGGTTAAGAAACAAATTAAGGTGCAATATGTACATTATGGACCATGCTGGGCAGCCTCTGCATCCTCTGCACACGGCCATAAACAACCAGAGGAGTCTGTTCAGTGACAGGTTGCTTCTCCCAAAGTCAAGGACCAGCAGACTTAAAAAGTCCTTTGTCCCACAAACTGTTTAACTCCTCACTGGAGGGAAACGGGGACAGAGGAGGGGGGAACAAGTAGCTGTAGTGCCTTTTCACTGTGCAATAGTTTTTGTTAATATCCAGCGGTGTAATAGACTTACAATACTTAAAATGTGGCGTTCCCTTGTATTCTTATTCCTATTTATTCTATTTATCCCTTTTGTGTTCTCTGTATTTATAAATGTGTATATTTGGTATATTTCTGCTCACATTCTGCAACTTCTGTTGGTGCTGTGCTACTGGAAACTGAATTTCAGTTTGAACCCACCCGAGGGATAAATAAAGTTTCATCTAATCAAATGTAATCTATAGGGCAGTTCAGGGCTTTGTAGCTACCACTCCGCTGTGATATAACGAGGGGTCACGGTCACGTGGCTTTCCGTTGCCCTGGAGCTCCACCCATTTGTAGTTAGAGCAACAGAAGATGCCTGGGACAGTTCAGCCATAACTTTAAACTTCTCCTGCTCATACATGCTTGGAACGATCTTGTCACTGAAGTGGACGCGCAACGAGATATCATAGCGTGGCTCAAGCACGTTCATCACAGTTTAAACCCCTTGTTTTGCACAACGGAGTACGGCCTCCCGTCTGCAGCTAAACACCCCATTAGCTTTAGTAATAGCTTTAGCCCGGTCGGACTGGGCAGCAAAGGGCTGCTTAAGTGCCGCAAACTCCTCTGCTCCGCTACTTGGACCGCTAGCGCTGACCCTAACTACCGCTTGACAGACCCACCGCGCACCATACGCATACTTTTTTTTTCTTTTTCGAATCTTCGGATCACGTGCGTACCGAACAGTGGAGAGGGATCGGTTCGGATTTCGGATCAACCGTGATCCGTTGCAGCCCTACTCCTTTTCCTCCCGGAGAATTGATTATTTTCCCCATCCTAACCCTAACCCCCCTAACCCTAAATAGAAGACAAGACAGTCACACAGAGAAAACCTAAGAAAGCATAGAAGAAAGCACATACTCCCCAAGTAGGGTGGAGTCCTCCCCAAGTAGGGTTGAGAGAAACAGATAAATAGAAGACAAGATAGTCACAAAGAAGAAAGTACAGAAAAACTAAGCAAGAGAAACATATAAATAGAAGACAAGACAGTCCCAAATTATTGAGCCCAGCCTGATGAAGGCGAAGTAACGCCGAAACGTCGCGACGGGCTCAATAGAACAAGCAGATGGCCACTATAACCCAAGATGGGCAATTTTTTGAATCGGGGGCATCAGTGCCCGCCCCAGTCGAGTGAGCGTGCATCAACACGGGACCAGCAAATGCTGGGACCCTGTTTTTCTTTCCAAACCCTAACCCCAAGCCAAAGAAAGTAGAGTAAGAAAACTATAAAGAAAACCAAAAAGGGAAAAACACAAAGCATCATAGGGAGGAGCCAAAAAAGCCTATAAAAGGAGGGGCAGAGAGAAGTCTCATTTATTTGAATTTGTCCACTGATGCATGAGCACAGCCTGAAAAAGGCACAACACCGCCGAAAGATAGCGCCAGCCATGCATCATCAATAAAAATGTTTTGTTTGTTGTTTTAGTTTGTTATTTTTGGGGGAGGTTTATTTGGAATTCATGAAAAAAAAACACGGAGACTACAAATTCATTGGAAAAATACAAACTTTATTAAAAGCACAATTAAAAAACAGTTGATTAAAAAATTTAAAAGCAATTTAAAAACGATTTAAAAACCTGTAAGACAAACAATATTAATACAATTTGGTTAAGAACAACAATAATAATGGTGTCTGTGAAGGTTCTCAGTCATCCAGGTCATCGTAGTCAAAGGAGTTTGTAAAGAAAAGCGTCTGGACTTCTTTGAAGGAGTTTGCAAAGAAATGCGTCTGGACTTCTTTGAAGTCAAAGAAGTCCAGACGCTTTTCTTTACAAACTCCTTTGACAACAATAATAATGAAAAATACGTTACTTACCCTGGAAGCCTAAATTAGGAAGGTACTTACCTGATTCGGAACCGAAGAGTAACGAACACGGAAGACGGACTGGCGATAACGTAGTGGGTCTTGGGAAGGGTCACAGTATGGCCCGTGCACCGCTCCTGCCCTTCTCGTGCAGGGAGGAGCTTCATTTCCCTTACCTAACCCTAACCCTAATTTGGACCCCAAATTTGACCCCCAATGCCAATTCGGCCTGACCTATCTCCATCCCACATTCTTACCCTAACCTTAACCACAGCCACATGACCTATGCCCTATCTCTAGTCCCATCCCCAGCCTAACCCCTGACCTTAACCCCAACCCCAGTGCTGACCCCTTTGTGCAGTAACCCCAATTCCATCCCCAGTTGCGGATGATGATACCCCAAGAGAGGGAAAATAGAAACCCAAGAGAGGGAAAATTATAGATGGGCCACAAAGACAAAGAAATAAACCCAATGAAAGCTAAATATAGGCCAGAAAACAGGGACTGCCAAAAGGAAAATCAATGGAGGGGAGAAGAGTAAGGAGGGACTATAAGGCAAAAGGAAAGGCAGGGATTAGGAGACAAAAAGGAAGAAGGCAAGGAGAAGGTAGGAAAGGAGAAAAGGACAGAAGGGAAGCAAAGGATTAACCAAAAGGAAGCAGCAAGAAAAAGGAAAAGCCAGAAAAGCAAAAAAAAAAAAAAAAGAGAAAAACACAAAAAAAGCTAAGTCACGTTCATTGGGTACTTTCAGCTTTTGTAGGGAGGAGCCACAGAACCCTATAAAAGGAGGGGCAGAGAAGAGTCTCTTCATTTTAATTTGGCCAGCAACACATGTGCACAGCCTGAAGAAGGCACAATCCAGCCGAAATGTAGCTACAGCCATGCGTCAGCACTAAAAAGTGTTTTTGTTTGTTATTTGAGTTTATTTTCGGGGGGGATTTCCTTTGATGTTTTTTCATTTATATATTGATTTACTGGCCTACAAATTCAAACCTAAAAATTGGAATATCATAAATCTACAACCTAAAACTTGGATAATTTATGGATAAAAATTGTTTAAAAGCCTAAATATTGGAATTAAAATGAGACAGAGACTAAATTCATTGAGCAAAGACCAATTTTATTAAAAAACAATTAGAAACCAAAAAAAAAAAGGACACACAAAACAAATTCGGCAAAATTAAACATAATCTGGTACTTACCTGAACCTGAAAAAGAAAAGGACGATACCTCAATTCGGATCTGGGGAATGCGGATACGGTAGATGGGAATGGCGACAACGTGACGGGTCTTGGGAAGGGTCATGGTGCGGAGCGTGCACCTACTCCTGCCCTCCTCGTGCAGGAAGGAGTTTCCATTCCCCTAACCTTCCCCTAATAACCCAAATTGGCTTTATGTCTAACCCTAAGTTCATTTGTTAAAAAAACATTTTTTTTCTAATTACTTTTATAAAGTATAAATGGTAAAATATATTAATCTCATGTAAAAGTGTTAAGCTAATAACAATAAATTCATTATTATAATGTTAAAGAATAGATATTAATTTATACACTCAAATATTAAATAAGCATTAACACTACTAAATAAATAAATAAATGTAACTAACATAAAAGTTTTTTTCAATTCATGTAGTATAATTCATTGTAGTACAAGTTGATGAACACGTACAGAGTGAAAAAACGAATTTTGTAGGAACACAAGGACATAGAAACAACATTAATAAAAAAGACGGTACAAAACGCATTACAGACCAGAGGGTATAAAAGGAGTGCAGGTAGGACAGAGAGCTCATTCTGCTTTCGACAGCCAAACAGTGCTCATCTCCAGCAGCCAGCCATTGTTTTGAGCGCTTGGATTTTAGTTGAGTTTTTTTTTTGTGCCTCACAGGCCTGAGGAAGACCTCTTAAGGTCGAAATGTTGCCTGAGGCACGTTTGAACTTTTTTTGAACCGCAAAACACGTTTTTTTTTGTTTTTAGGGATTTTTAAGCCTTTGGGCTCTCTTTTAGTTGTTTGAGCCCCTTTTGGGTTTCACTTTTAGTTGAAAAAACAATTCATTACTTTCTTTACATTTCATTTCAATTGAAAAACATTTATAAATATGAACAAATAATTAAAGACCACCTGTCATTACTGACTAGTGGTAAGAAGTCTGCTACAGAAGGTGGCGCCAGCGCCTCTTCCTTGACAGCCCAGACAGGGATCAGGGGCTCTCCCGTGGGATGGCCCGTGCACCTTCCTTCTACCCTCGTAGGAGGAATCGATTCCCCTACCCTAACCCATGCCCCCGCCCTTATAATGAGCCCTAATAGCGATCGTGGCTCAAGAGTTGGGAGTTCGCCTTGTAATCGGAAGGTTGCCGGTTCGAGCCCCCGGCTCGGACAGTCTCGGTCGTTGTGTCCTTGGGCAAGACACTTCACCCGTTGCCTACTGGTGGTGGTCAGAGGGCCCGGTGGCGCCAGTGTTCGGCAGCCTCGCCTCTGTCAGTGCGCCCCAGGGTGGCTGTGGCTACAACGTAGCTTGCCATCACCAGTGTGTGAATGTGTGTGTGAATGGGTGAATGACTGGATATGTAAAGCGCTTTGGGGTCCTTAGGGACTAGAAAGCGCTATATAAATACAGGCCATTTACCATCTAATCCTAACCTTAGTAAACCCCATGCAAGATTTAGGGTGGGCCATAATCTCAATTTCTGCCCCTCACGCCTCCCCCCACCTCATAGGACCCAAAAAACACAGATCTGACATTCAAAAGACCCCCCTTCTTTGGGGCCTGTTGCAGGAGGCCTGGACACCTGAGATGGCAGCATGTATGGCTAGTGCACTACAGCCCGGCCCCCTTCGGGGGACCAGACTCCCAAATTTGATTTCCCCTGAACCAGACCTGGAGTATCAACTACAGTAAGCGTTTGCCACTCATGTTGATGCTGTTGGCACATTTATCCATAATTTGCATTAATAACAGAATAATGTCAGAATGTTATAGCATGGCATGGCCAGACAGCACATGCAGTGCTTTAAGAGCAAATCCTGTGACTTTGAGACATACTCATATTTCTTTCATGTTATGACGCAAAATCACAGGTACAGTCTGTCAACAGCAGATGGTGCAGTTTCCTGTTCAGTGGACTTTAACATGAGCCTTAGTGATCCACATGCACCCAGTATGCACTGATACCTGGACATGGTATGTTCAAAGGGAGGAGACTATAAGCAGCTTATATTACAGAGCTGAGATAGAAAAGAAAGCACTCAGCAGCAGAACATCAGCAGAGACACTGAAACAGATCACCTGCCTGAAAAAACAAACATGGACACTGGTAGTGTTGGTGAGTGCATTTACAACTTTTATCCTCATTTAGTGTTTAAACACATTTTGTCTTAACCCTCTGGGGTCCAGGGTATAATTGGCCATTTTTGACTACTTTGGATTGTACCTCTATATTTCACCTTTAAAAACTGTTTGTCTTGCCTTGTTTGGTATCATTATTTTCCGCACAACCTCAAATATCTCAAATTTGAGTTATTTTTTCATTTTGGCATACTATATTAGCACAATTGGTCTAAATTCAGACAAAAAATTCAAAATCCGAGTAGAAAAAAGTTCGTTTTTTTTTTTACTGTAAAAACTACAAACATGTTTAACGAATCACTTTCTTAACTTGAAATGCAAATAGAAATTATACATTTCTAAAAAATTATACACAAGTTTTGCAAACAGGCGTTTTTTTATAACCATTTAAATCTATTTACAGAACAATGAAGTGTTCTGCATCAAATAAGAAGGCACACAAATTATTTGTGCCAGTCCAAAAAAATAGCTTGTGTTGAGCATAAGTCAGAGAACACCACAGGCCTAAACCCTGCAGGTCTGACAGCAGGAGATGTATCAGTCCTGGTTTACATGTGGGAACAGCGTTTACACTGGAATCTGCCTTTGTTGGCTTTTTTGGAGCAAATGTGACATTCAGCAGTATAACTGACACACAATACAAAACAATAACTGCACAACACACTAACTATAGCCTCCAAACAAGCTAAAGATCACTAATGTCTAATGATGTCCATGGCCAAGATGGCACCAGTATGTTCGGCTTGCCGTCACTCCACCTGTTTTTTGGTTTTCTGTTTGCTGTTCATTGCCTTAACTGTGGAACTCCAGACCTATGACTGAAAAACTCTTTTTATTATCCGAAACTCAGCAGTGACAGCACCTTTGTCCTTTGTTTTTGATGGGCAAACAAGCAGTGCCCCTCCACCGCTCGATGGCATTCCGCCTTATCTACATCGCACCTGGTTCCTCCCTCCCAAGCTACACCGGAGAAAACGCTGGAGAAGACGAAGGAAGCGAAGTGGTCTCTTGGCTCGTACAAAGGCATTCCTGTCACTTTCTTGCCTGGCTGATCCTCTCCTTGTACAAATGGGTTTTTGCTACTCTGCTACTGTGAGAGGCTCACTCCAACCCAGAGGACCCTGGGTGCGCACTGTCTCTCCAACTCCGCCTGGTGCTGCTCCTGTTTCACCGGTGGGCCCGCTTCTCGGCCCGCGCTTCCTTCAGTCGTCTGGTTAGCTCCTCGCCATGCCGGCGGTGGCGTTCCGCTCAGGTGAGTGACTCTCTTCCACCTCCGGCCCGCGCCTGATGCCTGCTCCTCTCCTGCGTGATTCTCCTAGTATGTCGCTGGTTGCTCCTGCTCCGGGTGTTGGGTCATCGGCTCCTCTGCAGCCACGGATCCGCAGATTTGGTACCGTTATTTCAAACCTCCGCCCACTCAGCCGCACATCAATCCCGATGACAGCTACTGATCTCATTTTATCTATGGCTTTGATCAACACTCGATCCCTCTCCAATAAGACGTTTCTGCTTAAGGATTTTTTCTCTTCTCATGAACTGGATTTTATGTTTCTGACTGAGACCTGGCTTCATGCTGGTGAGACTGTGGCTTTCTCTGAGCTTTTTCCGCCAGGCTGTTGTTTTTTCAACTCTCCCAGGTCTTCTGGTAAAGGTGGAGGCCTTGCCTGTGTTTTTAAATCAGTTTATGACTGTCATCAGATTTCATCTTCATCCTTTTCCAGCTTTGAACTGCAGCTTCTTAAACTGGATTTATCTATTCCGTTACTGTGTGCAGTAGTGTACCGTCCTCCCAAATTCAACAAGGACTTTATTAGTGAATTTGGGGAATTCTTATCAGGACTTTCAGTAGATTTTGATCATTTTCTTATTGTTGGCGATCTGAATATCCATGTGTGTTGTCCATCTAAACCTCTGGTTAGAGACTTTGTATCACTGCTGGACTCCTTTAACCTGACTCAGTGTGTTTCTGGCTCTACACATGAGAATGGTCACACACTGGACCTTGTCATGTCCCATGGCCTGAGTATCCACGTCTCTGAAATCTGTGAGAGTGCATGTATCTCTGATCACCATCCTGTTCTGTTTTCTGTCACTGCACAATGTTCTGTTGCTGCAGTTAAAGCTCCTTCACGCCGCCACCGGATCATCAATACCCATGTACCATCCCAGTTTTCTGCTGCTTTTAACAACTCTGAGCTCTCCACGGTGGACTGGATTGACTCCCTGTGTGCAGAAGATTTAACTGCTCTTTTTAATTCAACATGCACTTCTATTCTGGACTCCATCGCTCCCCTAAAATCACTCCGTCCCAAAGCTCACGCTGAACCCTGGATTACAGACTCTGTTCGCGCTCTCAGGCACTCCTGCAGGTGTGCTGAGAGAAAGTGGAAAAAGGACAAGCTGCAAATCTCCTTCAATATCCTGAGAGACTCTCTTTTAACTTATCAGAAAGCTGCTAAAGAGGCTAAGTCCTCCTACATATCTAACCTGGTCAGCAGTAATGTCCATAAACCTCAGACTTTGTTTCGTGTTTTAAACTCCATTGTTGATCCTCATACGTCCACCCGCCTCACACCTTCTGCCACCCTTTGCAATGACTTTTTATGTTTCTTTGTTAATAAGATTTCCTCCCTGCAGTCTGTCATTCCACCTCCACTTTTCAATCCCTGTGTTTCCTTCCCGTGCCAATCTGCCTTTAATCAGTTTGAGCTAATCTCTCTTTCTCAGCTGCATCAAATAGTCTGCAAGGTCAAGTCTACCAACTGTTCCACTGACGCTATCCCCTCTCGTCTTCTGAAGCAGGTCCTGGACTCAGTTGGACCTGTCCTTCTGGTCCTGATCAATGCCTGTCTCAGCTCTGTTTGTTTCCCAACACTTCCTAAAGACCCCAACCCTTCCTTTGATTTTATGGGACCCTTAACTTCTGAATGTACTTCCTCCATTAAGAGCCTCGGTGTTATTTTTGACAGTGCTTTTAAATTTGATAAACAAATCAGCTCCGTAGTCAAGGAATCTTTTTATCACCTACGCATTTTAGCTAAAGTCAAGTCCTACCTGTGCAGGAACGATCTAGAAAGGGTGGTCCATGCTTTTATTACTTCACGGCTGGACTACTGTAACTCCCTTTATGCTGGTTTAGATCGTTCCTGTCTGCATCGCCTCCAACTGGTGCAGAACGCTGCTGCTCGCATGCTGACCGGTTCCAAAAAGAGAGACCACATCACTCCGGTCCTCTGCTCTCTCCACTGGCTCCCAGTTGCTTTTAGGATTGATTTTAAAATTTTACTGCTGGTTTTTAAGGTTCTTAACGGCACTGCACCTCCTTACCTGGCAGAGCTTCTTAGCATTTACTGCCCCAGCAGATCTTTGAAGTCAGCAGACTTGATGCTTTTAGATGTTCCCAGGTACAGATTAAAGACTAGGGGAGAGAGGGCTTTTGCTGTGGCTGCACCCAGACTGTGGAACAGTTTACCCCCCACATCAGATTCTCCACAAGCCTAGGAACTTTTAAAACTGCTCTTAAAACTCACCTCTTTTCATTGGCTTTTAGCTAGGTTTAACCTATTGTTTTAATTTATTGTTTTATCAGTGAGGTATTTTATGTACCTGTGTTTTATAGTATTTTATATTTGTACTGTACAGCACTTTGGTCAGCCTTGGTTGTTTTTAAATGTGCTTTATAAATAAACTTGACTTGACTTGACTTGAATGTCTCTCATATAAAAACTCACTCTTTCTCTTTCTTTCGCTCTCCCGCTTTCCGTCGTGGGTGTCACTCCTAAAACTTCCCCATCTCCCTAAACAACCAAGTGCCACATGTTGCCATATCATTTTTTTGATTGGCTGACATGGTAAACTCTAACACCAATAGGGAAGGGGTGTTCTTTCTTTTTCTTTTTTCACTCGCAAGTGGAGAGTGTTTGCTAGCGCTGTCTGTAGAAAATGCCGTTTTTACTGTTCTTCCCGCTGTAAACACAGCTGTTTTGTTCAGAAAAAACATTGCGTGTAGTTTTGGTCATAACTCTGGTTTTACGTGGCCCATCGATACCATTAAAAAACTGGTATATAGTTCCAAGTCTGCACTTTTGACCCAAGTTAAATGGAGACTCTTAGTTGCTGCATCTTATAGCTGTGTTGTCTTAAACTGGTCATGCGATTTTGACGCACCGGCGTGTCCGTCAACCCCAGAGGGTTAATAAAGTTCAAATTAACTTTGAATACACAGAAAACCTGTGGGGATAGGTTAATTGGATAATCCAAATTACCACTAGGTGTGAATGTGTGAGTGAATGTGAGTGTGAATGGTTGTCTGTCCCTGTGTGTTAGCCCTGCGACAGACTGGCGACCTGTCCAGGGTGTACCCTGCCTCTCGCCCTATGACAGCTGGGATAGGCTCCAGCACCCCCCGCGACCCTGAAAAGGATAAGCGGAAGCGAATGGATACACAGAAAACACCTGTTCAAGTTTTTTTTTCTTGTGAAGAACCCTGTGGCGTGGGTCTCTAAACATGCTCAGCTCATATACACGGGAATGTTTTAAAATATTTTTATGATTTCAGCCCTCTTGTTAACTGCTTGTTATTAGTTACCAACAGCTCTGAATGTTTAAAAATGACACAAGAGCCTTTCAACCTATTCTATGTTAATCGCATATCTAGGCGTTACAAACTTAGATCTGTCTATTTTCCTTTTTTTTCGTGTTTTGTCAAAATATAAAGGAAAAGCTTGCTTTGAAATCAATCGAAGAAATGAATGATTGTTTTCCTGATAATGAAGATATATATTTTAGAATAGAATAGAATAGATCTTTATTGCCACTGTTACAAGAACAATGAAACACAGTTTGGCATCTCTGTGTTGCCAGCATTTACATTTAGATCTTTTACAATAATGTATCTACAAAGTAAAATAGGCATCTACACAGAAAAAGATATATATACTCTTGGGGTTGAAATTTTTTTATTTAAATTATTAGATAAAGCTGGTTTATTATTTTTTTATAAACATATTGCAATTGTGCTCATAACAAGTTGGCGCTCTGTGTTTTGAGGGTTTGTCCACTGCTATGTCTGGGTAGATATATAGTAAATGGACTGGTTCTTATATAGCGCTTTTCTACTCTATCTGAGCACTCAAAGCACTTGTGCAACTAATTCATTCACCCAATCACACCCATTCACACAAGCACTTCTTCTAAGATAAGTGCTAATTATCTAACATTCATACACATTCAGACTGAAGCAGCCTGGGATCGAACCACGACCTTCTGGTTAGTGGCTGACCTGCTCTGCCACCTAAGCTACAGATGCCATGTATATGAGAGAGAGAAATAGCGGCTCGGACGTCGCCCAGATCAACAAGGTGTGCATCAGGTGTTAGGCTGCCTTCTGACGGTCGTGCAGCTTTAAGTCCGCTGGGTCCATGTAATGGTCGTAGTATTCTGTCATGTAACGGCTGTGTGAAGGCAGGAGAGGACCTAAATGTAGACTCATTGAGGTGGAACGTGAACTCAAAAAACTTAAAAAAAAATAGCTTTATTGCTGACAGGGAAAACGATACAAAACTATACTGTGACACAGTCTGTGTTGAAATAAAAACGTATGCTACAGGAAGACAAGGCAAATGAACCAGTCACACATTTACACATGAACAGGCTCACCATCTGGCATTCAAGGACACTGTGCTTGATTAAGGAGGAAATTAAAAAAATATTTTCATCCAGGTACCACTTAAGTTGATTATTTACCAGCTTTTCAAAACCTTAGCCAAGTAACAGAGTTTGTAAATTGGTCTTTAGTTACTGACCCAGGAAGAATCACAACTTTTCAGCAGTGGGAGTACAAAGCATTTCCAAAATATCTGGTAAAGTGTTCTGCTAAATGGAAAGATTAAAAATGTAGCACACTGGTTCAGCAATTATATCTGAATAAATTTATAAGAAAAAAGGAGATGAATTGTCTGAACATGCTTACCTTTTAGTGTCGAAGCTCTTCAAGGCCTTACATTCCTCCTCTAGCATAAAAAGTTTAAATGAAAAAGTTTTACTAACTAAGATGTTAGTTTAAACAATTGAGCATTTCAGCTTTGTGTGTCAGAATTGGAGTCAATAAGTAGGTAAGGTGGTAGGTCTTAAGAATGAGAGCAGGCAGAAAGAGAATTTATAGCTCACCAGAACCTCCCAGGGTCTTTTACTGTGAGTGGTTAAGGTCAAAAAGTAATCACATTTGACGTTCCTAATGGAGGGTTTGAACCGATTACACAGTTGATGAAATCCAATCAGCATCAGACTTTATTACAGTTGCTCACGCATGGTTCTTCTCATGTAGGAGAGTGGCCTATTCAGAATTTGAACCAGTCGCTGTTATTATTAATTATGATTATTA
Source organism: Oreochromis grahami (assembly GCA_029532605.1). Lineage (NCBI taxonomy): Eukaryota > Metazoa > Chordata > Actinopteri > Cichliformes > Cichlidae > Oreochromis > Oreochromis grahami. The sequence goes on from JAQSNX010007908.1 coordinate 12,906, forward strand.
CTTATTATTAATCTCTGGCTTTCTTCCACAGTATGTCTTTGTCCTGTATTGTGTGATTGCTGAGTGTTCTCTGTATGATTGTAAGGTCTTTACCTTACAGTATAAAGTGACTATAGGCCACTGTTGTTGTGATTTGGTGCTTTTGTTTTAAATTCACCTTGATTACACAGGTAAATCTCATGAAAACAAATGTCTCATTTTCAACAGTGGCCTGTTTTAAATATCAACACAAAATTACAACAACAAATAAATAAAATGCAACTAAATTTAATTTAGAAAAATATTGTAGTGCTTCCATAACTAATCAATAAAGAAGCTTTGAGGTTATGTGGCTATCATTGTGGTACCCTGATGAACTTCAAATGATATGTAATTTTTATACATAGAAATGTTGCAATAATACCATTATCAGTGTAATAATGTATAATTCTCCAACAGGTGCACAGGAACCACATCTAAGGATTGCACTTGTTGGGAAGACTGGAGTTGGGAAGAGTGCAGTAGGAAACACCATCTTACAGGAGAAAGTTTTTATATCAACAACATCGGCTGCATCAGTAACAGCAGAGTGTCAGAAAAGAAATAAACAATTTGATGGTCAATTACTGCATGTGGTTGATACTCCAGGTCTGTTTGATACCAAGAAAAAACAGACTGAGGTGACGAAAGAGATCGCTAAATGCGTCTCCTTGGTTGCTCCTGGTCCTCATGCGTTCCTGGTTGTGATTCAGGCTGCAAGATTCACAAAAGAAGAAAAAGATACTGTGCAAATAATTCAGCACATGTTTGGAGAAAAAGCAGCAGATTACACTGTGGTCTTGTTCACCTGTGGAGACAATCTGAAGGCTGATGGAGTGCCCATAGAAAAATTAATAAGTGGAAATCAAGCTCTCAGTGACTTCATCAGTCAGTGTGGTGGAAGATATCATGTTTTTAACAACAGAGACAAGAATCCATCTCAGGTCAGAGAGCTGCTGAAGAAGATCAACACCATGGTTCAGAGCAATGGAGGAAGATGTTACACCAATGAGATGTTCAAAGAGGCTGAGGATGCCATAAAAAAAGAGATGGAAGAACTACAGAAAAAACAGCCTGATATGAAGCCTGAAGAAGCGAGAGAAAAGGCAGAGAAAGATAATTCATTTATTCGAAATGCAGTCATTTTTGCAACTACTGCTGTTGGAGCTGTTGCTGGAGCTGCTACAGGCCTTGGAATTTCTGTTTATACTGGAGCAGCTACAGGGAGTCTGGCAGGTCCAGTGGGAGCTGTAGCAGGAGGTGCAGTAGGTCTTGGAGTTGGCGCTGCAGCTGTGATAAAAAAGGCATGTGTTATGCAGTAAAAGGCTTTACTGATCTGCATCTGCATTATGCCAGTTTTACCCTGTGCTGTTTCACCCAGTTTTTGCTTAAAACTGCGTGAAAGAGCATTCTCTCTTGAGTTGGGCATAGGATATACACATATACACATACACAGATTGATATTACTAATACTTACGTACTAATAACTTGAGGGGGTAGGGACAAATAAGTAAATACTTCTGCCTACTCCTTTTCAAACAAATAATGGAATGATATTTTGTAATGATTGTGAAGGCACATGTTTGAAATGTTTGAAATAAAAATTAACTGAACTGAACTGAACTTATATTGCATGTCTTTTTATGGTGCAAGGTGTGAAGATTTATGTGCTTTTTTTCATGTGCTGTTTGTTTTTCTGTTCTCAAACTGGTCTTGTCTTAGAATCAGAATCACTTTGACTAGAGACCGGCCAACCAGGTATTATAGGAAAAGCCATAAAGCCTTGGAATAAAAATGAATGCTCTTGTGACAGTGATGTACACTGTCTTGTTGATATATGTATGATTTCTTTACATTTTACATCAAATAAAAACTTTGGTTGTAATATTCAGATAATTATTTATTTAAATGAGAATAAAAATGAGAACAAGAAAGAAAAGTATTTCTTTGTGCCCCCTTTTCCCTGTTAATGCCCTACCTGTGTCACGATCCTGGGTCCTTTGACCCAGCATTTTGAGTTTTAGTTTATTTTGATGTTATGGTTTATGTTTAAGTTTATTAGTTTATCTAAGTTCAGTTATTTATTAGATTGCCCTTGTGTTTTCTACCCGTGTTGTTTCCCTTGTCCTTAATGTGTTTCATGTCTGCATGTCTTTTGTCGTCAAGTTCATGTTGTCGTGTCTGCGTTTCATTATATTTCCTGTTTTATTTTGAACAGGTCCTGAGTTCCTGTGTTCTTTGTTTTTAGTTTTACTTTCCCCCTGTGACATCGTTATGTTCATGTGTGTCAGCTGTTTCCCCATGTGTTTCCTCTTCCCTCTTTATCCTCCTGTGGGTATTTAGTCTGTGTCTTTCATTCAGTCTTTGTCCGATCGTCTGCTCTGTTGTACTTCATGCCATGTTTCCAGGTAATCAGGTTTCCAGGTTCAGGGTTTTTTATGTTATTTTCTATTTTCCTCCCAGTTTAGGTTTTTGTTTAGCATTGTCATAATTTTGCCTTATGCTTTCTACTTATTCATCATCCACAATAAATATTTTGCCTTCTGTTAAAAGTAAAGTCCTGTTTTGTGTGGCTGCATTTGGGTCCTCTACCTCACTCCATACAGACTGCCTAAGCCGGACTGTGACAACCTGCCCCCCCTGGCAAAACTCTGCTAGACCCGCCCCTGCACAGTTACCAGCTGTCAGCTACTTAGAAAAGCATCCTGGTGTTGTTTGTCTCTCAGAAACAGTTCATAACTTCCCCTCGACTCATTCATGTCACCTAAAAGGTAAACCTGTTTCTCTATTACTTGTTCAGCTCTGATGATTCAGTAAGGACATCTCCTGGTTTCATCTTCATGTTTCCCTCTCACCACATATCCAAACCAACATCATGACCAGCAGCTTGTACAGCTGTGGCTCCAGGAAACATCAGCTGATACTAGAAAGTAATATTAAATCAATTCTAACAACAGTTGATCGAGCTTAAACATGCTGCTGTTGTTTAGCGCAACATCCACTGGTTTCTTCTTTCTGGCACAAAGTGAGCAATAAACAAACAAGGGAGATGGAACTTGCTTCAGAAATACCGATTAGCTTATCATTGATCAGTTTCATGACTGAAGTAGCAACAGGAGAGGGAGGGGGAGAGAATGAAAGAAGAAGAGGAAGCTGCAGCGTAAAGACACAGAATAACTTCAGCTTTGTCTTTTTCCATTCTAGCTGAAGTACGGGACAAACTGTGTTCCTTTTCAGCTCAATATGAAAATATTTTCTCTGAATACGAGACAATTCCGTTTTTTACGGGACAGTTGGCAACGCTACTAACTAACCTTATGAATAAAACAAACTTCACTATCAGTAACATCATAGCACCCACCCAGCTGTATAGAAACTCCATCATGCTAGCGAGTACTCTGTACGAGTTATTGTAACTGACTGTAAAAAGTCAGCACAACGAAAAAAATAAACTACACCTAAACTTGGTTTATATCTGACCCAGATAGACTGCAGGTCATAACTTCTTACCTAAAGTTCAGTTCACCTGACACTCGGACCAGCGGCAGCTTCAGGTCTCTCCTCCTCCTGCCTCCCCTTTCCCTCATCCACCTGCTGGCCTCTGTAGAAGCTCCGCCATAGCCATCACCAAACAACCGAGTTATTTTTACACATCTGGCAGAATCTGGCCAATCAACCACCTTTCATTGTTTATATCGTTACAAAAAAATCAAACATTGGGCCATAAAAATGAAAAATCACCATCGGCCCTCCAGGCAAATGCACGGTGGACAGTCCAGCTATGTGCAACATGGTGGGCTAATGTTGCCTACATTATATTATCTATATATTATCAGAGTTCCTTTGCTGCGGCTGAAGTGATCACCTGCCTTCTGCTTACAGAGTGGTTCCCCTGTCAGACTGTCCCGAGCAGCTGTGGAAATGGGATGGCTGGGTGACGGTGAGAAGGAAGCATAGTCATAAACAGAAGCGCCAGGTACACTACTTACCTGTTCATGTGTCTGTTTTTCTCCACTTGGCGACACACCTGCCGGGGATTAAACTCTAATTGGTGATTCTGTTCTCAGACATGTGAAGCTAGAGACACCAGCAACCATAGTCAATTGTCTTCCAGGGGCCAGAGCAGGCGACATTGAAGGAAATTTAAAACTGCTGCCTAAGGGTAAACGTAAATTCAGTAAAATTATAATTCTCGTTGGGAGTGATGACACCCGCTGATGTCAACTGGAGGTCACTAAACTCAATATTGAATTGGTGTGTAACTTTGCCAAAACAATGTCGGACTCTGTAGTTTTCTCTGGTCCCCTCGCCAATCAGACCAGGAGTGACATGTTTAGCCGCATGTTCTCCTTAAATTGCTGGCTATCTGAGCGGTGTCCAAAAAATGATGTGGGCTTTATAGATAATTGGCAAACTTTCTGGAGGGAACCTCATCTTGTTAGGAGAGACGGCATCCATCCCACTTTGGATGGAGCAGCTCTCATTTCTAGAAATATGGCGAAATTTATTAAACCCTCGAAAATGTGACTATCCAGAGTTGGGACCAGGAAGCAGAGTTGCAGTCTGACAGGCCTCTCTGCAGCTTCAGAGAGGCTCAATCAGCACTCCTCTCTCGCCACTGGACCCACTGACACTGGGGGAGATTCCCCTTACACTTGTGCATCTCTAGTGGTCTGGGCTTCAAACTCTACTTTCTTGCAGTGGCTCTGATTAATCCAAGATGGTCTCTCTGCAATTTTACAGGCTGTGGGTGTTGTCAATAACACTTGGTATGGGCCCTCCCAGCGGGGCATACTCCAATTTTTCCTCTGGAGTACCCGTATTAGGACCCAGTCGCCTGGTTTTAACCTGCAAGAGACTGGAGAAGAGTCGTACGGCAGTTTATTGTTCAAAACAATATCCTTATTTTCTAATAGTTTTTCCATCCATTCTGCCAGAGTTGTTCCTCTGACAGATTTGTCTAAAGGTTCTCTTGTCACTGGTAGTGGAAAAGGTCTGCCATGAACAACCTCAAATGGTGTAAGTTTTTCAGAGCCTTGTGTTAATCTCATCCACATTTTTACTAGCCCTATGCATTCAGGCCACGGTCTTCCTGTTTCTGCCATGCATTTTCCGAGTCTCTGTTTTATGGTGCCGTTAGTTCTCTCCACTAACCCTGCACTTTGTGGGTGATAAGCACAATGGTTTCTTATGCTGAATCCTAGTGCTTCAGAGACTTTACTAATTACATCATTGACAAAATGTGTCCCATTATCTGATCTTATGAGAGTAGGGATGCCATATGTTGGAGTGAAATGATTGCATCGACATTTTGCAACTGAGATTGCATCTGCTTTTTTCACTGGATAAATCTCTGGCCATTTTGAGAATATGTCTATAATCACTAGAGCGTATTTTGAGCCTTGACTTTCACTTAATTCAATAAAGTCCATGTGAATGGTGTGAAATGGATGAGGTGGTGTGGGGCAATGTCCTCTTTTTGTCCTCAGATTGCCTTGTGAATTGTGTTTTTGACAGATCATGCATGTCCTCACAAATTCCTTTGCTGAAATTTCAAAATTTAGAGTTTAAAAGTGTGTATTAATGGATCATCCCTCCTGATGACACATGGGTCACCCCATGGGTCACTAATGCTGCTGTTCTGAGTAGGGACTTAGGAAGTATTGGTTTTCCTTCACAAGTCATTAGATGATCTTTTAGTTGTGCTCCACACTTTAACCATTTCTTCTGTTCTGTGGTTGGTGCTGCTTTTTGTTCATCTTTAAGTACGTCAAGTGGTATTTGCATGGCGGATGCAGACATTAATGTGTCTACGGTTTGTTGTGCAGCTAATTTAGCTGCTTGATCTGCAAAGTTATTGCCTTTAGTTATTTCTGAATTATCTTTCTGATGTGTAGCACATTTACATAACGCTAACTGTTTTGGCAATATGCAAAGTGATGTACTGCTGAAAAAACATACTGACTGTCTGTGTATATATTTATGTCTTGGCCTTCGTGTAAAACACACATACCTATCACTGCTTTGAGTTCTGCACGTTGAGCTGAGTATGAGGATGTGTGCGGTTTCGCCTCTATGACTTTGTCTGTTGCAGTTACTGCATAACCTACACAGTTTCGTCCTAGGCTATTTTTAGACGCTGAGCCATCTACAAAATGTCAGTGAAACCAGTTTGTGGTGTGCTGTGAATGTCAGCACGTGGCTTTGTCTCCTCATCTAATTTTTGCATACAGCAGTGTGGATGACCTTCTTCGGGTGAGGCCAAAAGTGTACTCAGATTCAACTGACCACACTTCTCGATTCTAATGTGTGATTGCGACAGTAAGATTCCAACATATGAGAGTTATCTCGCATGTGTGATGTAGGACAAGTTGGCCTAGATTAAAATTGAAGTCACTGTGTGGGGTACTCTGATGATCAGAGTGTGCCCTAAAACAATGTCAGCTGACTTTTTTACTGCCTCTGCTGCGGCTGCACAGGCTTGCACACATGTAGTCAGGCTTATTTGCACGAGTAAAATGCAAGCGGGAGTTAGTTTTTTCTCCAAATGCCTGTTTTAAAACTGCTTTCATGTAACCTGCTCCTCCATCTACATGTAAGTTTCAAGTTACTGAATGCTTCTTCTTTTTTTTTTTTTCGTTGTAGATGCAACACTACATTTTTACTTAAGGCATTTTAGGTAATTTCTATTTTTTCAAAGAATTCACACATCTCACACATCTTACATATTTCAAACTTTTAAGTTGGAATTTTAAAAAACTTCTTTATGTGAACTTTTCCAACAAGGTTCCATTATTTCTATAGCAGCTTCATATAAAGTATGCACCAGGCCTTTAATCTCTGCATTGCTCACAGCTCTAAAACTAAACATTAGTAAATCATATGCCAATCATTATGTGTCACTTTGATCCACAAGTATGATCACAAATTTGTTTTTCAAACCAACAAAACAAACCAACAAAAAACAAACAAAAAACAAAAATTAAAGCTGCAAGCAGCGTTATGAGGGCCCTCGCACCTCCGGCGCCTAGAGCCACGCCCAACACCTAAAACCAGCACATCCGATCTGATGTCACATTGATGGAATTCATGCATTTAACCATCAGCTAACATTTCATCTCATTCAATCATGATTATAGTCATCCCACTAGGTGGCGCTCTAACCATTACTGACAAATGGCATAACAAACATTTCCGAGCTTAAGTCTCATCACGCCTGCCACCTTTGGGAGAGATTGGACATTGTGTTTTTGAGTGACAGCAGATTACTGCTTTTTGGCGAGTGACTGAAACTCCACGTGCCGCCATGACCACCCCGTTTTCCTGAACGTAAAAAGCTTCGCAATTTAACATCACAAAGGTCTTTAGATTCCATGCACTGGAGATCGTGTCAATCTGACGAAATCCCTTGGATGAGTTCGTCAAAGTACGGTGCCTGAAAAGAGGGCAAAATGTCGCCAAAATTACACATTAATTTTAAAATGGCTGACTTCCTGTTGGATTTGGGATATTGCTCCAAGAGACGTTTTTGTACATCTTGATATCTTCCATAAGCTTACCAGGTTTCAGACTCATAGATGAAACACAGAGCAGGGGCTGATGTTTTGAAATTTTGTAGGGGGCGCTGTGCAGCCATTTTGCGCTATTCAATGAAAATGATCACATAACAAAAAAAGCCTTCATCACATTGGAGGTGTGCGCTAAATTTCAAGACTTTTTAAACTTTCCAAGACCCTCAAAAGCCACATCATTTTTCATGGTGAACCACCTTCCCACCAGGGTGCGCCATTCAGTTTAAAGTCACAATTTTTGCACTGAAGAATTATGAGGGACTGATGGTAATATTCACCGCTTTTGAGTTGGCCATGATGAACCTGTGAAAATCAGTATATCAAAGTGTAAAACATGACATTTCCTGTTCCCACTAGGTGGCGCTCTGCGTATACCTGACAATGGGCATATCAATCTGTTCAGGGCGGGTCTGGCGTCACGCCTTTAAAGTCTGGTCCTGATCAGACTGGATTTTATTGAGTTATACTAATATTTTTCTTCATGGCGAGACGTCATTGTTCGCCATACTGCTGGGGTCACACCCTTTTGTGAAAACTCACAGTTTTCACTGTAACCCAAGACCAACTCCTTAAGGCTTTCCTGGAGAAATTTGAGGCTGCAGATGTCACCCATCACAATACTGTAGCCCAAAGCGTAAAACATGACATTTCCTGTTTCCACTAGGTGGCGCTCTCCCTGATGTCAAATGTGGCAGTTGAAATCTGTTCAGGGGTTGAGCCTTATCATATGTGTGCTCTTTGGTCCAGATCGGACAATGTATGATAGAATGAGAGGCAATAAGATTTTCATGGCGAGTCATCGAAATTCACCGTGGCGCCACGGCCTCACCGTATCGCGAAAACTCAAAAGCTCCACAATTTAACATGGCCCAGGTGTGTAGTTGACACTGACCAAAGACGAAGCTTATATGACCAAATCCCAAGGAGGAGTTCGAAAAAGTTCGAGGCATGGAAATGGCAAAATTAGAGCCAAAATGTCACCTTCACTTCTAAATTGTGGACTTCCTGTTGGGTTTGCATTAATGGGCCCAATGACTTTTTTGTTCGTCTTGGCATGATACACATGTGTGCCAGATTTCAGACATGTAGCTCAAACGATGTGGTCGTAGGGCTGCACTTAACAAGGCATAGGTGGCGCTCTAGAGCCATTTCCCAGTGCTCAGAGTTTTTGGGGCATGTTTAGCCCCTCAAAAAGGCCCTTGTTTTGCCTGAATAATAATAATAATAATGATAATAATAATAATAATAATAATAATAATAATAAGAAGAAACGGAGCAGATACAATAGGGCCTTCGCACTCTCAGTGCTCGGGCCCTAATAATAATGTAACGATGGTTAAATGTTATTTTACAGTGACATGTTGGTTATCTCTGCACACTGTAGTTATTTCTTACAACGCCTAATGCCTAATCAACGCCTAAGTTCAGCGGCAAGACGCCATGGGAAGTGTTTATTGCACAGTTTGAGCTGTTAGCTGTTGCAGCTGGCTGGTCTGAGGAACACAAAGCTCTCAAATTGGCTTTGTGCCTGTGCGAGGATGCAGCTGCATGCCTGCTGCTGCTGACCGAGGAGCAAAGGGGAGATTATAATGTTCTGGCTGGGGCACTTCAGAGATGTTTCGGGCAGTATAACCAACCAGTGCTGCTGAGTTCCACAACAGACGCAGATTGCCAGGAGAGCCCCTTCGCATTTTGGCCCATGAAGTCGAATGTCTTTGCCGGAGGGCGTATGACAGCATGCCACCATCAGTGCAGGCGGAGTTAGCTCGGGACCAGTTCCTGCAGGCCCTGAGCCCTAAAGAGCTCCGTATGCAAACTCAGCTTGCTCGACCGGCCACACTCAGTGCAGCCCTGGAGCTAGCGTTGGACAGCGAGATGCTTGCAGGATCCTTTGGGGGCGCTGATGACACACATGTGGTGAGGGCTGTGTCAGCACCTGTGGAGCAGATGGAGATGTCAGCGGGCCTGTGCAGTTTGGTTCAGATGGCTTCTCTGCAGTCGCCTTCCCCTCAGGCTGGCCCACGCCGCCGACCACAGAGCTGCTGGGGATGTGGACAAGTCAGACACCTCATCAGGCAGTGCCCCAAGCTTGCAGCGGTTCAGGGAAACACCCACGAGCCCGCGTAGGTGGCCCTACACGGGCCAGGGAGAACAACATCCCCACACCACCGCCATTTCCACCCGGTTCGGTCATCGCTGTGGGCTGGACCCAGGTTGGCAACTTTTGCCATGTTCCAGTGATGATTGCGGGGGTGTCCTGTACGGCCCTTCTGGACACGGGGTCCAATGCAACGCTGGTCTGACCCGATGTCGTCCCAACTGGAACTGCTGTGCAACCCACTAATCTGCGACTCAAGACTGTGACCGGTGATCTGGCCCCAATTAGAGGGAGGGGAGTGTTCCAGTTTAAGGTGGGGGACCTCAGTGTGCCTTATGCTGCCTGGGTGGCTGACGTGCAGGACGCCTGCATCCTTGGGCTAGATTTTTTGCGAGCCATTGGTGGTGTACTGGACTTAGGCAAAGGCTTCCTCATACTTCCTGATGGGAAGAAGGTGCAGCTTATTCCTCCCCCGGTCTGCCCAGCATCTGCCGCAGTGTCCACCTCCACCTCGGAGACCCCCGCAGACCCGCCAGCAGAACAGCAAGCGGGGTAGGAGGAGAGGCTCTCAGCAGTGAGGAGCATCTGGTCAAAGAACTGTGAGGGGCTGACTCCACAGCAGCAAGAGAGTCTATGGCAGGTACTAAGAGAGTTTAGTGACATTTTTGCCCTGAAAGCAAGTGATGTTGGCTTGACACACTTGGTAGAGCACGTCATTGAGACCGGGGATGCCCAGCCTATTTAAGTGCGCCCCCGCCGCCTGCCCCTGGCTCATCAGGAGGCTGCTGACAGAGAGTTGTGTGAAATGATGAAGGTGGGCATCATAGAGCCATCTGATAGCCCGTGGGCCTCCGCTGTGGTGATGGTGCCTAAGAAAAACAGCCCAAGGATGCGTTTCTGTGTGGACTACAGACCACTCAACAAAGTGACGAAAAAGGACTCTTACCCCCTTCCCAGGATTGACGAGTCTCTCGATTTAGTAGCCGGATCCTCCTGGTTCTCCACCCTGGACCTGCGGAGTGGCTACTGGCAGGTGCCACTGTCCCCTGAATCCAGACCGAAGACAGCCTTCTGCACTAACAGGAGACTATGGCAGTTGAAAGTCCTGAGCTTTGGTCTTTGCAACGCTCCTGCTACCTTTGAGAGACTTATGGACAGTGTGCTGGCTGGCGTCCCACGGCAACGGTGTCTGGTCTACCTGGATGATCTTCTAGTACATGGGAGCTCCTTTGATGCTGCCCTGGATGCCCTGAGACAAGTGTTGGGGAGGGTGGCGGCTGCAGGGCTGAAGCTGCACCCCGACAAGTGCCACTTCATGAGGAGGGAGGTGGAGTTTCTGGGCCACAACCTGGGTCATGAGGGCATCAGCACTTTGGAGGAAAAAAACTTCACACCATTACTGAGTGGCCCACACCAGCGGACCAGAAACAGCTCAAAAGCTTCGTAGGACTGGCGTCTTATTACAGGAGGTTTGTGAAGGGCTTTTCCTCTATAGCTGCACCACTCTTCCGCCTGCTGCAGAAGGACCGTGACTTCATCTGGACCCAGGACTGTCAGCAGGCATTCAATACCCTCCGCAGATCACTGACAGAGTCCCCAGTCCTCCCCCCCCCCCCACCCTGCCTTTTTTCCTGGACACTGACGCAAGTAATGTGGGGCTGGGAGCTATGTTGTCGCAGGTTGGGCCGGAAGATGAGAAGGTGGTGGCGTACTTCAGCTGGGTCTTGAACAGGAGTGAGCGGCGCTACTGTGTCACACGACGAGAGCTGCTGGCCGTGGTGGCAGGGGTGAGACACTTTAACCCTTTAAAACCGATCGGAGCGGGCACGCTCTGTTTTGCGTAACTATTTTTAAATCTCGGTAGCTCTGCAACCACGTAAGCTAGCACAATATTTTTTTTTGCATATGAAACCGGAGGAGTTGTACTTACATCTCACGCCATCAGCTTGTCCTAGGTCACAGTTTCCTTCCACATATAGCTTTGCAAAAACTGCATAAAAAGCGCTTGCAGCAACAAAAACATAATATTCCAGAAACACGCTTTGCCGATCGGATCAGCTGTTCATAACACTTCCTAGGTTGGAATAGACATCAGCGCGAACTTTCACATGTCCGCCATGACCTGCCCGGAACCAGAAGTGACGTCATTTTCACGGAAATGTAGTTTTTTTTTAGCATCAGGGCCTCATGAGCCTGTACTGGTGTTTTTAAAAGTTATCTTTGACTTTATGACTTTCTGTGTCATTTCTGGGATGCTTTGGACTTATATTGCACTGTTGGAAATAGTTTATTTTGATGCATATGCTGCTTCTTTGCAAATTTGCACCATAATATTTATTTTCGTTTTTCCTGCAGTATATAAAAATTGGTGTATCTCAAAAATAAAACTATGAAGACACTCAAAATAAATTTCCTGTGGTGGGGAACTATTTTGTTCAACTTTTTTGTATTTACAGTTTTGAGGGATAAGCCTCTTACATTTCTCTAACTAGAAATATATGTTAAAAAAACAAAATCGATTTTCAATTTTTTTGTAGTTTATTGCACTTTTTTGCAATTTATGTCTGTGAAGGTTCTCAGTCTCACTCACTCTCTAGGTTTTGAAGTTTTGTGTGTAATGGTTTAGTCTATCAAACCTTACCTTTTTCTCCCCAGTATCACAACAGTATGACTCCCAAAGTACGGATCAGTAAACAACCAATGATTCTAAAGCCAGAACAGAAAGATACAGTTGGAAGATGCATGATTGCATTTTTATGACGCATAGTAAAACTACCCCCTCTTCTTCTCTGTGTTGTTGTTGTTCTCGTGTGTGTGTGTGTGTGTGTGTGTGTGTGTGTGGGGGGGGGGGGGGGGCCTTAGAAGTCAAATAATACATTAGCCACACTTAAAAAAAACAAAAAACATTTGAATTTCTTTTAGAACTGGGATTCTAAGTTGTAAGCAGAAATCTTATGCTCAGCCACAAACGTGTTTCCCCACTTTCACAATGCTGAGGTGTCAAATCCACAACCCCCAACAAATGGTTTGTTACACGTGGGTGTGAAGGGCAAGCTTTACTCACACAGCCTCACACACAGTAGATTTTTAAAGTTTTTGGGGACAATGGTTTAGCCACTGATGTAACTTCTACTTTTGATAAAGATCACGCCACCTGTTTATTTCTTAAGAAATTAAGCATCTTTATTAAGCTCTCATTTATACATGTCTACACAATAATAGACACCGTGTGCTCTGTGACATTATAGTCTTCTACTTCAGCGTTCATTGGTTTGCATTTTAAACTCCCAACCTTCCAGTTTGTTATGAACGACTTATATTTCTAACATTTTGTGATATAAAAGTGAACCATGTGGGTTTTTTAATTTTCTGTGTGATGGAATGACTTAAGACACGAGTTATTTAAACAATTCTAAATGAAAGTGTGATGGCCATAGTACTTTATGCTGGGCCAAATATGTTAAGGATAATGTTTATCAATGTAAAATTGCAAAGAACCCTGAGATTATAACATTTTGTAAACAGTTACCTCAGATCCTGTACTGTCAGATCTGTGTATGTAAGGTGAAACTTTCCACAGTACTTACACTTAAGTAACTAAACACATAAAGTCACCCTTACCAATAATCCACTGCTCCTTGAAAAAGTAGCACAATCAGACAACTGACTCAGCAATGATAAGTAGAGCTATCCGAGGATGAGACTCAAGCGGATGAAAATTAAAAGTTTTGGTTTTTGTGGCTCGGAAAATTAAAGAAAGTATGTTTAATAATTCAACAAGACCCGCACCTTCAACACATGTACATTCAAATTTTGGAACAGGCTCAACATTGCTGCTTGTTCAATAGTTTTTATCCGTTTGAAAAAGTCATTTTACGGCTTTAATGTTTCCAGCTGATAAGGAGAATGAGTGCATTTTTTTTTTAACCTGTCCCGTTTGGTTCTTTTGCCATCAGAATTATTGTCTAAAGGCGAAGAAAGATGCCCAACGGATTTACTTTACCAAATTGACCATCCCAGCCTTACCGTAATGGTCCATTTGATTCACCTTTTATTGTTTATTTTATTTTCACTTGCTGAATACGGGACAGACTTAACTGGGGGAAAGAAAGGGGAGAAAGAAAGAGGGAAAGAAAAACAGCGGGGAAGAGGGACGGGAAAAAGGGCAAAAAACCAAAAACCAACAGAATAAGCAGACAAAAAAATACATATATCGATCATCTGGATCACCTGTTGAGAAAGAAAGAGAAAGCAAGCAGAAGAAAACGAGAGTAATAAACAACATCACAATGATCTATGGGAATATGACAGTAAATACTAAATATTAAACATTATTGTGCAGCACGTAAGATCGACAGCGCACAGTGTGCTTTGAGGTAAGAGCCAAAAAGGGTGTAGTTTGTGTGTGATCACCTGTGTGTACACCTGTGAGCATGAACGCGCTTGTTTTAAAAGGTTCCTTCATGTAATGATCTGCTAGAGGGTGTGGGGGGCCACTGCCCCGTCCTCCAGGGCATGAAGCAGGTATGGAGGAGATCAAAACTCCAGACATCCAGAGGCCCCCAGAACACAAGAGACCAAGGAAGACCAACAGAGGGGCAGCCGCGTCACTATCCCAGAAAGAGCTGAGGAGAGTCCCAGATGAGGGGTCACTCAGCAGCCGCGGAGCAGAAGCCAAGGGGGGTTGCAGTGATGTGCCCGTGAGCTCCGCCGGCAGCCAGCTGTGCCTGAGTGACCGAGCCCCGGGACGAGAGGGCCGAGGGCACCCCGCCTCCAAAGTGGCCCGAGCGAGCCCCAGGCTCCAGGCCCCGATAAGCAGCCGCCGAGGAGTGAGCCGGTGTGTACCTGGGCGCCCACCCCCGGACACAGAACCACCAACGCACCGATGTCTGAGGGCGTCCACCACCGGCAGGGGAAGTGGTGGGGGAGATAGGCCTCCAAACCTTGGAGGGCCTGAGATGTCCCCAGAGAGGTGGCGTCTGATACCCAACCTGACATATAGACACAGACATACAGGCACACACAGATACAAACATCCATTCCCACCCTCATGCTCTCATAGGCAATTATTCCACACTCAACCAACGCGCGGAGACAGACATAAAGAGACGCTGTACACACAATCACTCTCCCCAAGCGTACTCTAAGCCCCGGGTCAGGTACCCTTGCCCCTGGAGGGGGAAACTGCACCCAGACCCAGGTGGTGTTACCCTTTTCCCTGCGGTGGGGAGAAGCAGACCGCCCCGACTCCCACAGCAGCAGGGAGGCCCCACATTCCAGACCCCAGTCGGACGGCCAACTCCTCCTCCTAGCCCCCCGCTCCAGCAGGCCGCAGAGAACGGGGTGTGTGAAGACTCAAACCTCCCTCCACCCGCTCATATGTAGTGTTGATGTAGGTGTGTTCTAAGGTGCATTTAAAACCCAGGAGGGCATGGAGCTACCTGCCAGAGCAGCAGGTAGGCGCATAGCCCCTCCTGCTAGCCCTCAATGTCTACGTGTATTTAAAATTGAGAGGTGGGCAACGACGCCAGGGGTGAGGTGTACACCCTGATGGTAATTTGGATTTTGTGTGACGTGCCCACCCCCAAGATCCTACATGTATGTGTAATGAGAGTGTGAGTAATGTGAATGTCTAAGTTGTGGGATAAAATTGAGGCAGAGGCAGCCAGAAGGGGACAGGGGGGGGATGCC
>JAQSNX010007909.1:0-14477 GCA_029532605.1 Oreochromis grahami
ACACTGCCAGAGGGTGAGCACAAATCAATACAAGTATGATCTACGTGCGTCTATGCGCATTTCATGGCAGTTTTTTTCTACATTGATCTGGTAAAATGTCCACTTGTATAATGGCTTCCAGCTATACTGTATATTGGTTTTTTTCAAATTGAGAGGAGAGGAATAACATAAAAATACTGCATCTAACATCTGCCACCAATTGGCTACCTTTCTGCTATGAATAGTGTATCATTTTTCATCGTGAGCTATTTCCATGAAAGTGTATTCACCGCCTGTCGCCCTGTCAGCGCTCTCATCTTTCTGTCATCAGTGTCATCAGTCGTTCCTGCGATATTGTTGGCACAACAGTATTAGTAAGGCGTGTTTATGCACACATGTGTTTGTATGCGAGGATGAAAATCATTTTAACTGGATGTGTACGCGCTGCATGGTGTCGGCTATCTACGGCCCACATTGTTGTGACATGACAGACCGCATCTATTTTTAAATGCTTCTTTTAAGACACTCATGTGATGCTGTTCGTGAGAGCGTGTGGATGAGCTGTTCACTGTGATCCTGCACCGTGACACTGGGGTAATCCCTCACAATAGGTTCACTCATTTGTTCAACCCACCCACCAGGTTTTCAATGGGACCCGCATTTTGCTTCTTTGTCCTTTTAAATTATAGAGGACTGTCAAGTAGCCATGTGTCATGATGTTTAACAAGAGGTGGCATAATTACTGGATAATAATGTATTACTAGGGCGTTGTGCAACCTATAGGATAGGTTACTGTCACGGAATGCTAACAGATGTATTGTAATCCTAAAGTGTTTACCACATGAAGAAAGCATTCCCAACTTTGTATTGTCTGACCTTTATTCTTCTTTTGGAATTGCAAAACTGTCACGGCTGGGGCAGCAGTCGTGTTGTGGAGGAATGAGGACCCAAAATGCAAGCAAGCGACTGATGACGAGTGTGACGTTTATTTACAAAAGTGGCAGGGTGGCAAACAAGCAGTGAGGCATGGCAAATGACTAAAGAAACCTACACTGGGAAAACTAAAGAGCAAACCTGAAGTCATATGAAACAGGGTGCGGGGCAGAGAGACGCAGAGGTACACAGACTAACGCAGAAGAACGCAGACTGACACGAAGTAACACAGACGAGCCGACCACGAGCACAGACAAACACCCACTAAATATACACACACCAGGTAATTGGGTAATCACACACAGGAGGGGAGAACAGCTGATCCTAATACACACGACGACCTGAGGATACAAGCTGAACACGATAACAGACACAGACCTTCAAAGTAAAACAGGAAACATACAGACTGTTTTACAATACGACTCAGGACATGACAGAGCATCGAGGACAGACACAGGTAGGGCTGATAAAACACTGAGCTCCAGATTCAACCCTAAACTACTACAAAATCAGAATAACTAGAAAACTGATAATAACAAACTCAAAAGCGCTGGGTCACCGACCCAGGACCATGACAGTACCCCCCCTCCAAGGGCTGGCTCCAGACAGCCCAAAACAAAAACAGACGACCACCCCAGGGCGGGCGGTGGGGGTCCAGGACGGAGGGACCAAAACCAAACAAAAACAAACTCCAGCGAACCAAAAGAATTTTCCAAAACACAAACACACATGCTGGAGTCCTCGAACAGGGTCCCAAAACACAGTTCAGGAGGCCGGCCCGGAGGCTGACAACTCAGGAGTCTGAAACAGTTCACCTCCGGAGGCCGGCCACGTTGGTGACACAAATCAAAGCCAACCGTGCGGAAGGCAGCGGTGGCGAAGTGGAAACAGTTCAGGGGGCCGTCCGTGCACACGGCAGCGGACAAACAGTTCAGGGGGCCGTCCGTGCACACGGGCGGCGGCGACGGGCAAACAGTTCAGGTGGCCGACCGTGCACACGGCAACGGCGGCGTTCAGGCGGCCGGGCAAACAGTTCAGGGGGCCGCCCTCGGCGGCCATAATGCCGACTCAGAGGCCTGGACTCAGAGGCCTGGGCGGCCGGCGACGCCGAGGCGGCAGTTGGGGACCTGAGGACGACGAGGCCCCCGCAGCTCCAGGCAAGATAGAGGCTGCGCCAGGCGATGCAGGTGAGGCTGATGCAGGCTGCGCCAGGCGAAGCTGAAGCCGATGCAGGTGAGGCTGATGCAGAGGCTGCGCCAGGCGAAGCTGAAGCCGATGCAGGTGAGGCTGATGCAGAGGCGGCGCCAGGCGAAGCTGAAGCCGATGCAGGTGAGGCTGATGCAGAGGCTGCGCCAGGCGAAGCTGAAGCCGATGCAGGTGAGGCTGATGCAGGCGGCTGGACGGGCTCCTCGGGCCCTCCAGCTGACGAGGCCGGGCCAGACAAGGCTGCAGGCGGCGAGGATGAAGGCTCGGAGGCTGCAGGCGGCGAGGATGAAGGCTCGGAGGCTGCAGGCGGCGAGGATGAAGGCTCGGAGGCTGCAGGCGGCGAGGATGAAGGCTTTGCGGGGGCTGGGCCAGGCGGCGCTGAAGACAAAGCGGACTCGGAGGCTGGACCAGACGAGGATGAAGCCGGAGCTGGACCAGGCGACGGCGTGGGAGAAGCCACTGCTGCAGGCAGCGTGGGAGCCGAAGACGGAGGCGCTGCAGGCGGCGGCATGGTGGATGAAGCTGTTGCTGCTGCTGGCAGCGTGGATGAAGCTGCTGCTGGAACAGCTGGTGGCTGGACGGGCTCCTCGGGCCCTCCAGCGGACGACGAAGGAGGCTGGAGCGGTCCCTCGGAACCTCCAGCTGACG
Organism: Oreochromis grahami; assembly: GCA_029532605.1. NCBI lineage: Eukaryota > Metazoa > Chordata > Actinopteri > Cichliformes > Cichlidae > Oreochromis > Oreochromis grahami. The sequence continues at coordinate 2,767 of JAQSNX010007909.1, forward strand.
AGTCAGGAGGCTGGACGGGCTCCTCGGGCCCTCCAGCTGACGAGTCAGGAGGCTGGAGCGGTCCCTCGGACCCTCCAGCTGACGAGGCAGGTTGCTGGACGGGCTCCTCGGGCCCTCCAGCGGAGACAGGAGGCCGGAGTGGTCCCTCGGACCCTCCAGCGGAGACAGGCTGCTGAACGGGCCCCTCGGACCCTCCAGCGGAGACAGGCTGCTGAACGGGCCCCTCGGACCCTCCAGCGGAGACAGGAGGCCGGAGCGGTCCCTCGGACCCTCCAGCGGAGACAGGCTGCTGGACGGGCCCCTCGGACCCTCCAGCGGAGACAGGCTGCTGAACGGGCCCTCGGACCCTCCAGCGGAGACAGGCTGCTGGACGGGCCCCTCGGACCCTCCAGCGGAGACAGGCTGCTGAACGGGCCCCTCGGACCCTCCAGTGGAGACAGGCTGCTGAACGGGCCCCTCGGACCCTCCAGCGGAGACAGGCTGCTGAACGGGCCCCTCGGACCCTCCAGCGGAGACAGGAGGCCGGAGCGGTCCCTCGGACCCTCCAGCGGAGACAGACTGCTGAACGGGCCCCTCGGACCCTCCAGCGGAGACAGGCTGCTGAAAGGGCCCCTCGGACCCTCCAGCGGAGACAGGCTGCTGAACGGGCCCCTCGGACCCTCCAGCGGAGACAATCACTGAACCAGCGGGCACAGAGGCCCCTGGCACACACTTGATCGACTGCAGCTGCGCGGAGCACTGGCCCTGCTCAGGCAGCGACAGCTGGGTGCAGTCCTCAGCTGGGATCTTAGCCTTCAGGGGTCCAGGGTGCGCTGAGGGTTGAAACTCAGCCTCTGGGGAGGCCCTGAAGTGCATCACAGTCTCTGAAATGGCCAGCTTTTGAGGATCGTTAACAATATTGTGTTGTTTGTCTCTCTGCTTAAACTGAACAGATGAAAAACAGTTCCTTACGGGTTGGATAGACATAGCTAGCTGCACCGGAGAAGTAGATGGAGATGATGGCTGAATAGGTGGCTGAGCTGTGGGTTGTGAGGCCGAGTGTGATGGAGGCGACGACTGGGCGGCTAACTGAGCTAGTGGCGGCTGCTGGGCAGCTAACTGAGCTAGTGGCGGCTGCTGGGCAGCTAACTGAGCTACTGGAGGCTGCTGGGCAGCTAACTGAGCTACTGTCACGGCTGGGGCAGCAGTCGTGTTGTGGAGGAATGAGGACCCAAAATGCAAGCAAGCGACTGATGACGAGTGTGACGTTTATTTACAAAAGTGGCAGGGTGGCAAACAAGCAGTGAGGCATGGCAAATGACTAAAGAAACCTACACTGGGAAAACTAAAGAGCAAACCTGAAGTCATATGAAACAGGGTGCGGGGCAGAGAGACGCAGAGGTACACAGACTAACGCAGAAGAACGCAGACTGACACGAAGTAACACAGACGAGCCGACCACGAGCACAGACCAACACCCACTAAATATACACACACCAGGTAATTGGGTAATCACACACAGGAGGGGAGAACAGCTGATCCTAATACACACGACGACCTGAGGATACAAGCTGAACACGATAACAGACACAGACCTTCAAAGTAAAACAGGAAACATACAGACTGTTTTACAATACGAGGACATGACAGAGCATCGAGGACAGACACAGGTAGGGCTGATAAAACACTGAGCTCCAGATTCAACCCTAAACTACTACAAAATCAGAATAACTAGAAAACTGATAATAACAAACTCAAAAGCGCTGGGTCACCGACCCAGGACCATGACAAAAACTGATGTATGAGTGATGTATGATCAAACTTGCAATGAACAAATCAGAAAAGAACATTTTTTCCTTTATCAGGTACTATCTTGGTATCACATTACCTTCTTCTTCTTGCCATCACTTTTTTTAGTTTCAACCCATCTTTTTTATTGAATGTCAGGACAAAATTTTGGGATTACTTTTGTAGTTTTCATATATGACTCTAACCAGCTTGCAGCAGATCATAATAATATAATAATAGCAAGATATAATATAGATATGATTTTTCTCAAATCTGTTATTAACATTATATTATTATATTAACATAATACTAGAAAAATTAGCATTTCCTACGAAAATGCTGTGTGAATGCTGTAAAGCTGAAGCTGTCTGCTGAAAACAGCTGAAAATAGCTGAAGAAGATGAAGTCAGTATTTGAAAAGTAGTTGAACTTGTAATTGTTTTGCTCAACTTAGCAAAAATGTAATAACTTGGCAGAAATGCAATAACTTAGAAGAAACATAATAACTTGGCAGAAATGGTACAACACAGCAGAATTATTGTAATTCAGCAGAAATGTTAATATTTAGCACAAACATAACAGCTTGGAAGAAGTGGTGTAACAGTATAACTTAATATACAGTAGTATAATAGTAGTGGAAATGTAATATAGTAGCAGAAATAGTATAATTTAGTAGAAAAGAAATAACTTAAGCAGAAATATTGGAAAAGCAAAATGGCCAGCTGAAAAAAGCTGAAGTTTTCTCAAAACTACTTGTTTTTCAACTGTGAAAAATTGGCAGAAACATTAGAAAAGCAAGAAGGAACAGCCAGCAGATACACAAATTTACAAATATGGACACATATGAACACACACATGCACACAGAGACTCACACAAACACACAGACATGGAGCACCGAGGGGCCTGGGTGGATCTATGCCAGTCAATGAGTCTGAACTCAATTTGAATCCACCAGTCAGAGAGGCTGTGTACTTTTTCCTGCCCAAACAGCTTCACCTGCTGCAGCCCTTACACACACACAGACAAAGAGAGACACAGGCTTTCTGCAGTGTATTTCTCATATAGAGGATTCCCCTCGAACAAATGGCAGATACACAAGGGTAAGGCAAAAAACAGCCGATATTCTGAAAATATTCAGCTTTTTTCATTTGAAATTCTTGAGTTTAGACATTTAAAATACATAATTCCACTCTTCCAGTGATTTAAAGAATATGAGCTATTAATATTCATTCAGATGTGTTCTAGCTCTAAATTTTCTTTTGCCATTTGACAGTTTTTCTTATGTACATTTTCAAGCTGTTCAGCTAGTTTCTAAGTTCTTCTATGTGAATTTCAGTTCTGTGCTTTGGCTGTCAGGTGAATGTTTCGGTGTATTTCAGCCCATTAAGCATGTTTTTACCAAAGATTTCAGCAATTATAAAAATTCAAATCAAACTATTCAGCTATTAGCATTCACACTACATTTTCTACAGGACCAGTTTCAGTTACTGTTGTTCATATGTTAACAGAATAAGTTCAAACTGTAGTAAAAATGATACCATTAATATGTTATGTTACTGAACTACACTTACTGGACTTGTGGAAGTATTTTGAGAACCATAAGAGACTCTTACAAATGTTTTCTTAGTTACTCATATTTAAAGAGGCCACATTCATCATGCTTCACAGGAGTTCAGGAGTGAACGATGAAAGTGATGCTACATTAGAGTCTGTCTCTGGACTGGTTGTTTGCTGCTCTATGAGTTCAGCAGGAGGAGGTGAACCCACAGCTGGGAGCAGTTCCCTAGTGGGCAGGAGGATCATACTTCAGGTTCAATATTATATTTATGTTCATCCTGCTCTGAACCTGGTCAGAAGAGCTGACTTCACTTTTGAAAATTCAATACTAGTCCCACATTGTAAAAGGTAACCCCAAACACAGCGGTTGTTTTCTGTCCACCAAAGCAAATTTGATTGAAGAGGTTTTTGTAACTTCACTTCTCCAAAAAGCAAATAAAGAGACAACGATTTATACAAAGTAATACTTTTTAAAAGGCCTAATGACTAAAACCAGGTAACTTAGGTACACCTGCTCAACTGCTCATTAAGGCAAATATCTAATCAGCCAGTCACATGACTGGAAATAGGTGCATTTACAATAGGCATGCAGACCTAGTCATGATGACCCTCCAAAGATTTAGGCTACAGGAAACAGTTTAATTCAAATACAATTTATTGTCAAAATGTTATAGTGGTGATCAGTGACTGCCTTTTTACAACTTACCCATTATAAAGTGACTGCAAATATTGTGGAACTGTTAATTGTGTGAATGCCTACAGCATTCACACAATTAACAAGTTGTCATCCATCCATCCAGTGGTTGGAGCCTATCCCAGCTAAAGATAAGACCCCCTGGACTATTGCTTACTATATGCTGACGTCCTTAAGGACCAAATATTAACAGCAAGCAACCATTTTCATATTACAGTAGTAGTAGCTGATAATAAGGATGTTTCTTCCTGTTAGAAGGAAGTTTTTTTCTTCCCACTGATGCCTAATGCTTTTTTGTAGGGGATCGACTGATTGATATCTTTCCATTGTCCAGAAAAGAACATAACATAACAGAACATCAAGTTGAGTTATATGACAGAGGATATGCAAGTTGAGAACTGGGTAATATAAATCATTTTGTTGCTATAACTCTAGAACACTTTAATATATTTGACACTGATAAATGCTTCACAGAGATTACAGTAGAAAAACTAAAATAATGATGTAATGGCAATCAGATAAGGGCAAAAGCTGCTCCCAATGTGTCAATCATGTGAATATTAGCTAGAATATTAGTAGGAAAAAAAACCTGTATGAATTTTTGTATGACTGAGACATGTGGTATGAAGCACTTTGAGTGCTTAAGTACAGTAGAAAATACAAGAACCAGTCTATAACAGTGTCATGTTTATATTCTGTACGGCACATTATTGAGATAGTTCTCATAGTATGAAATTTACCATCAGTATACTGTTAAATAACAGTTTCATGATGGCATATGGGTGCTAGTGGTTTACTGTAGTCTTACAGGAAAAATATTATAAAACCAAATGGGGAATCTTGTTTTAATCATTTGCAAATGTTTTTATTAAGATCATTAGAGGTATGAACACACTGTTAACACGTGTAAACTGACATTCAAACATCATACAAACCGTTTATATTTCTTCTGGTTGTTTTATGTTTTGAATAAGTTTATATTTAAAACAGTATGATCATTTGAGTACTGGTGTTTCCCACACTGCCCAGTCTAATAGCAATGTCTTTTGATTGTGAGGTCTCTGTGACCACTTATACTGGTGCAACATCTTTATAAATAAGAAGAATGATAGCCATCCATCCATCCTCATCCGGTTTATCCGAGGTCGGGTCGCGGGGGCAGCAGCCTAAGCAGAGAAGCCCAGACCTCCCTCTCCCCAGCCACCTCCTCCAGCTCATCCGGGGGAACACCAAGGCGTTCCCAGGCCAGCCGAGAGATATAATCTCTCCAGCACGTCCTGGGTCTGCCCCGGGGCCTCCTCCCGGTGGGACATGCCCGGAACACCTCACCCAGGAGGCGCCCAGGGGGCATCCTTGTCAGATGCCCGAACCACCTCAACTGGCTCCTTTCAATGTGGAGGAGCAGCGGCTCTACTCTGAGCCCCTCCCGGATGGCCGAACTTCTCACCCTATCTCTAAGGGAGAGGCCAGCCACCCTTCGGAGGAAGCTCATTTCTGCCGCTTGTATCCGCGATCTCGTTCTTTCGGTCACTACCCACAGCTCGTGGCCATAGGTGAGGGTCGGGACGTAGATCGACTGGTAAATTGAGAGCTTCGCTTTTACACTCAGCTCCCTCTTCACCACGACGGACCGGTGCAGCGTCCGCTGTCACGCCCATGGTGTGCAAACTCCCAGGCGTGTGGAGGTTATAGAGAGGACCCAAAGGCGGCAGCTCTGGTGCAGGTGAGTATTTATTAACAATGGAACCAATAAACAGAGACGGTGGGTGACACTAACAGGAAAACCTAAACTGGGTAAAACTAACAAAACCAACCAGAAATGAAGCTGCAGGGAAATCCGGGGAAAAACACATGGAGAGACGCATGGAGACCAAAGGGAAACAACACAGACGAACCAGCAACTAACAGAGGCAGACACGAGGTTTAAATACACAGAAGGATAACGAGGGAATGAGACACAAAAGGAGGGCACAGCTGGGAGTAATCAGACCTGACGAGACAGGGGAAAAGTAAACTGAACACACTAAGATAAGACACAGACCGTCACAATAAAACAGGAACTACACATACAAGGACACAGACTAAGAAACGCGGACTAAACACAGGAACACATGGGCAGAACAGAGAAAACACTAAACAGAAGAACCGAACAAAAATCACACCAAATAGAAAAACACAAAACGCTGGGTCAAACGGACCCAGGATCATGACAGTACCCCCCCGGCAAGGGCTGGCCCCAGACAGCCCAACACAAGAAAACAAAACAGCCAGAAAAACAGAAAACCAACCCGACCAGGGCGGGCGGCGGGGGCCCAGGAAGGAGGGCTCGAAGCAAACAAAAACAAAAGCATGAGAAAGTCAAAAAAAAAAAAAAAAAAAAAACAAAAACAAAACACGAGCCAAAACCAAAAGAAAAGAAACACATCAGAGCACAGGAAAACAGAACACCTCAGGGGGCCGGCCGTGAGGATGGCAATGTGGACACAGTTCAGGGGGCCGGCCAGGGGGCCGACAGCACCGGAGCCCAGACAGTTCAGGGGGCCGGCCGTGTGGAAGGCAGCGGCGGCCACGTGGAAGCAGTTCAGGGGGACGGCCAGGGGGCCGACAGCACCGGGACCCAGACAGTTCAGGGGGCCGGCCGTGAGGACGGCAGCGGCGGCAACTCAGGCGAGGCGGTCCGGGGGGCCGCCCACGACGGCGATGGCGCCTGGCCAGTGGCCTGGAAAGTGGCCAGTCAGCTGCAGATCCCGACGTGGCTGGACCAGGCGACGCTGAAGACTCGGAGGCTGGACCAGGCGACGCTGAAGACTCGGAGGCTGGACCAGGCGACGCTGAAGACTCGGAGGCTGGACCAGGCGAAGCTGGAGACTCGGAGGCTGGACCAGGCGGCGTAGATGGTGAGGCTCGGAGGCTGGACCAGGCGACGCTGAAGCTCGGAGGCTGGACCAGGCGACGCTGAAGACTCGGAGGCTGGACCAGGCGACGCGGAAGACTCGGAGGCTGGACCAGGCGCGCTGAAGACTCGGAGGCTGGACCAGGCGCTGCGCTCGGAGGCGGGACCAGGTAGGCGCTGGAAGCCGGAGGAGGCTGGACCAGGAGACAAAGGCTGAAGACTCGGAGGCTGGACCAGGCGACGCTGAAGCTCGGAGGCTGGACCAGGCGGCGGCTGAAGACTCGGAGGCTGGACCAGGCGAACACCGGAGACAAAGGAGGCCGCAGCCGGCGCTGAAGCCGGAGACAAAGGCCGGAGGCGGCGTGGACGGAGACAAAGGCTGCAGGCGCGGCGTGGGAGGCTGGACCAGGCTGCGCTGAAGCGTGGGAGGCTGGAGGCGCTGCAGCTGAAGGCGTGGAAGGCTGGACCAGGCGCGCTGAAGCAGAGGCGTGGAAGGCGACGCTGAAGAAGGGTGCTGCAGCCGCAGGCGTGGCCGGAGACAAGGCGCTGCAGCCGGCGGCGTAGATGGTGAGGCTGCCGCTGGCGAGGATGGGAAGCTGCAGCTGGCGGAGGCGTGGAGGCCGGAGACAGAGGTGCTGCAGCAGGCTGGACGGGTCCCTCGGACCCTCCAGCGGAGACTGCGGAGGCCGGACGGGTCCCTCGGACCCTCCAGCGGAGACTTGCGACGAAGGCCGGACGGGACCCCTCGGACCCTCCAGCGGAGACTTGCGACGAAGGCCGGACGGGCTGGACCCTCGGACCCTCCAGCGGAGACTTGCGACGAAGGCCGGACGGGTCCCTCGGACCCTCCAGCGGAGACTTGCGACGAAGGCCGGACGGGCCCCGGACCCTCCAGCGGAGACTTGCGACGAAGGCCGGAGCGGTCCCTCGGACCCTCCAGCAGGGGCCTGGACTACAGGCGGCACTGGGGCCTGGACTACAGGCGGCACTGGGGCCAGGGACTACGGGCGGCACTGGGGCACAGGGACTGAGCTACGGGCGGCACTGGGGGCACAGGAGACTGAGCTACGGGCGGCACTGGGGGCACAGGGGCCTGGCTACGGGCGGCACTGGGGGCACAGGAGACTGAGCTACGGGCGCACTGGGGGCACAGGAGGCCTGGCTACGGCGACACTGGGGGCACAGGAGACTGAGCTACGGGCGACACTGGGGGCACAGGAGACTGAGCTACGGGCGACACTGGGGGCACAGGGAGACTGAGCTACGGGCGACACTGGGGGCACAGGAGACTGAGCTACGGGCGACACTGGGAGCTGGACTACAGGTGACACTGGAGGCACTGGGGACTGGACTGAGGGTGAAGCTGGGAGCACCGGTGACTGCACTACAGGTGGCACTGGAAGCACCGGAGACTGCACTACAGGTGGCACTGGGAGCACTGGAGACTGCACTACAGGTGGCACTGGGAGCACTGGAGACTGCACTACAGGTGGCACTCACTGGAAGCACTGCAGACTGAACTGAGTGTGGCACTGGAGGCTGGGCAGCTAAGTGAGCTACTGGAGGCTGGGCAGCTAAGTGAGCTACTGGAGGCTGGGCAGCTAAGTGAGCTACTGGAGGCTGGGCAGCTAAGTGAGCTACTGGAGGCTGGGCAGCTAAGTGAGCTACTGGAGGCTGGGCAGCTAAGTGAGCTACTGGAGGCTGGGCAGGTGTGGTGGAGTGAGACTGGGACGAGGAGGCGGGAAGTTTGTGTAGCTCCGAACTTGGGAGTCCCAAATACAAAGCGAAGGCTTGCAGCGGAGTAAGCCCAGTGTCTTCCACCACATAATCCTTCTTACGCCGCTGCTTGCCCCTCCTGCAGGGCCTGGATTCCGAAAGCAGCGGTGGAGTGACACCAGAAACCTGAGCTGAGAATAGCTGCTGGGCGGCTAGCTGAGCTTGGGGCTGCTGAGCAGGGGAATAGCTGTTCGCTGTAGCCTCGGCCTCACAAAACACAGCCCCGGAGTAAACAGTTCCACAGTCCGAAAAAGAAACGGAGTCCTTACTCACCACAGCCGGCGATTTAGAAGTCCGAACATCCGGCTGTGGGGTGGCGCCAGCGGCGCGATCGACGTTTCTTCCCCGCAGACGGCTCCGACGGGCCGGGCATAATCACATCCGGCGGTTCAGGCAGCGAGGTAGTACAGGCGGAGAGAAGGTGTGGTGTGAGGCGGAGAAAAGCCTGCATGGTCGGGAGAGTGATTCCAAAAGCCATGGCAGGCCGGAGAAGAGCCGTTGTAACCGGCTTTCAACGACGTGGCGAAGCTCCTCCGGAGGGTGTTCTAGCCACAGGCCAAGAAGATTCTCCACATTGTAAATAATGTCGCCCCGGAGCTCCTCGGACGGGTTTACTGCTGCTGGGTCCATGGTGGCTGGTTCGTACTGTCACGCCCGGTGTGGCAGGCGTGTGGAGGTTATAGAGAGGACCCAAAGGCGGCAGCTCTGGTGCAGGTGAGTATTTATTAACAATGGAACCAATAAACAGAGACGGTGGGTGACACTAACAGGAAAACCTAAACTGGGTAAAACTAACAAAACCAACCAGAAATGAAGCTGCAGGGAAATCCGGGGAAAAACACATGGAGAGACGCATGGAGACCAAAGGGAAACAACACAGACGAACCAGCAACTAACAGAGGCAGACACGAGGTTTAAATACACAGAAGGATAACGAGGGAATGAGACACAAAAGGAGGGCACAGCTGGGAGTAATCAGACCTGACGAGACAGGGGAAAAGTAAACTGAACACACTAAGCCGAACAAAAATCACACCAAATAGAAAAACACAAAACGCTGGGTCAAACGGACCCAGGATCATGACACACAAGTATCCTCGAGAGGATAGAGCTGGTCCAGTGTTCTGCGACCAGGACAAAAACCGCATTGTTCCTCCTGTATCCGAGGTTCGACTAATGGACGAACTCTCCTTTCCAGCACCCTGGCATAGACTTTCCCAGGAGGCTGAGGGAGTGTGATCCCCTGTGGTTGGAACACACCCTCCGGTCTCCCTTCTTAAAGATGGGGACCACCACCCGGTCTGCCAGTCCAGGGGTACTGCCCCTGATCTCCACGCAACATTGTAGAGGCGTGTCAACCAGGACAGCCGGGTCTGTCCAGCGTCCTTCCCCGCCACCTGATCCAACTCACCACCAGGTGGTGATCAGTTGACAGCTCAGCCCCTCTCTTTACCCGAGTGTGTCCAGAACATATGGCAGGTCTGGTGATACGATTACAAAATCGATCATCGACCTGCGGCCTAGAGCATCCTGGTGCCACGTGCACTTATGGACACTCTTATGTTCGAACAAGGTGTTCGTTATGGCCAAACTGTGATTTGCACAGAAGTCCAATAACAAAACACCACTCGGTTTCAGATCAGGGAGGCCGTTCCTCCCAATCACGCCTCCAGGTCTCGCTGTCGTTACCCACGTGAGCATTGAAGTCTCCCAGTAGGACAACAGAGTCTCCAGGTGGGGCACCTTCCAGCACCCCCCCCCCCCCCAGGGACTCTAAGAAGGCTGGGTGCTCCGAACTGCCACTCGGCGCATAAGCGCAGATGACAGTCAGGACCCGTTCCCGACCCTGAGGCGCAGGGAACAAACCCTCTCATCCACCGGGAAAAACCCCAACGTACCGGCAGCAAGCGGGGGATATTAGAATACCCACCCCAGCCCGCCGCCTCTCACCAGGGCAACTCCAGACTGAGACAGAGTCCAGCCCCTCTCCAGGAGACTAGTTCCAGAGCCCAAGCCATGCGTAGAGGTGAGCCCGACTATATCTAGCCGGTACTTCTCAACCTCACGCACTAACTCAGGCTCCTTCCCCACCAGAGAGGTGACATTCCATGTCCCTATTGCCAGTCTTGGCCCGGGGATCAGTCCGCCAGGGCCTCCGCTCCTGCCGCCGCCCGACACACATTGCACCCGACCCTATGGCGCTCCTGCGGGTGGTGGGCCTGCCAAATGATAGCCAAATGACAAAAATGAGACCCAAGTTAAAACTAACTGGAAAAATCCTTTAACATGCTTAATTTGAATTTCACATGCATATTTTCAGTTTCATCTATCCCTGTTTTTCACTGGACCATGAGCTTCCTGCCAGAGTCTGACAGGCTCATTCCTTTGGTAAGCATTCTCCTTGGCATCAGAGGAGGCAGCAGGTAACAGATAGTGAGTTGGCCCTCCTTGGTCATTAAAGTAGGTGAAAAAGGTCAGTCACTTCCATCTGCCTGTTCACTATGGGGAACTGGCAATTATAGCTATGAGGGGTCATTTACCCCTAGTTGCAGACGCAGCTGCCTGGAGAGAAGGCTGAATTTGTTGGTCAAATGTTTGGGTCATCCATCACTGGTGGCTGTCGGTCATCACATTATAGAAATTATTTTTGGGGAAATTAAAAAAAATATACCTCAAACATAACCTATAAAAAAATGTCTGAACCTCCTGGCATTGACTGTCACGTCTCGTTTTATAGCTATAGCACATTAAAAATGAAAAAAAGTTGACCCAAAGTCATTTAGAGACAGGCACTCCATAATTAACCTTAGTGTGTGAAGAGGACTCTCCATTTACATGAACAAATGCAAATTTATCAGATAGATATGATTCAAACCACTGCAGCACAGTACCTTTAATACCTACCATGCTCTAATCACTGTAATAAAAATATTATGGTCAGCAGTATTGGAACACTGCTTGTCTGGCAGGACAAGCACAGAGATGAGTCCTCTGAGAGGCCATAAGAAGATCATTTTTAACCA
>JAQSNX010007910.1:0-16225 GCA_029532605.1 Oreochromis grahami
ATTGATCAACAATCACTGACCAAAACCCACTGATCAAAGAACACTGATCAATGGCCATGAGTCCCATTCACAGAGAGTTGGGGAATGGCTGCAATCACAGCGTTGTAAGATGGCGAAAGATGTACCCTCCTCCATTCAGAGATGGTCTTTCCCTCTTCACGTAAATGGCCTCCTTGACTCCGCCCTCAAACCAGCGTTCTTCCCTGTCCAGGATGTGTACATCCTCATCGTTGAAAGAGTGTCCACTGGCCTGTAGGTGTAAATAGACTGCAGAGTCCTGGCCTGATGAGGTAGCTCTTCTGTGTTGTGCCATCCGCTTCGCTAGAGGTTGTTTGGTTTCCCCGATGTATAAATCCTGGCAATCCTCCTGGCACTTAACAGCGTACACTATGTTACTCTGTTTGTGTCGGGGGACCCGATCCTTGGGGTGGACCAGTTTTTGGCGCAGCGTGTTTTGGGGTTTAAAAGCCACAGAGACCCGGTGTTTAGAAAAAATGCGTCTCAACTGTTCCGATACTCCTGACACATATGGGATCACTACAGCTTTTCGCCTGGGCAGCGGTTGTCCTTCTCTCCTGGATCGACTGGAGCTTTCTTTAGGTGCCTTTCCCGCTTTGACAAAAGTCCAGCTGGGATAACCACATTTACTCAGGGCCTTCTTGATGTGCTGTTCTTCTGCCTCCCTGGCCGCTGTGTCAGTGGGGATGGTGTTCGCTCTGTGTTGTAGCGTCCTGATGACACCCAGTTTGTGCTCCAGTGGATGATGAGAGTCAAACCTTAGATACTGATCCGTATGCGTAGGTTTACGGTACACGTCAGCCTTTAGATGTCCCCCATTACTGATGGAAATCTCACAGTCTAAGAAGGCTAACCTGCCACTTTTCATATCCTCCCTGGTGAATTTGATGTGTCGGTCCACCGAGTTAATGTGATCCGTGAAATGTAGTACGTCCTGAGATTTGATTTGTACTGGAATGATTAGTATTAGTATTTAAGTACAGTGGTTTGAACTGGTGATTGGAAAATTGTCAGTCACTCAGCGCTCCAAGACACCGTTGCAACTTTTGAATATGAGCTCCTCCGCCTAATTGCAAGCTTTACTTTGTCAAAAGGAATGCTTACGAAATGGACTTTCGCTGTGAGCAGGGTTTGAACCTGCGCGGGGAACCCCCATTGGATTTCAAATCCAACGCCTTAACCTCTCGGCCATCACAGCCCCCTCAGCTCACCTACACCTTTTGGAGCATGGTGAGAGACGCCTGCTCCAACAGCGCAGGTCCTTTTAGAGATCATCACATACCAGACCACTCCCTACTCAGAAGTCACTTCTCTGGTAAATACCATTAACAGTCGTTGAAGAGACCATTGATTGTGTTGTGTGTGAACTGTAAGGTCTTTTAGTCAGGTAAGATTTCATTCAAGGCTGACAGAACTGGTCTCCTACCTCATATATAGCATTTTGGTGCAGACGGCGCAAGGAGCCTCTCCAGAGCAGGTTCTGTTGGAGACTGGAGATCATCACGTACAAAAGCACTCCCTACTGAGCAATCACTTCTCAGGTGTGTGTCAGAGTAAGGTCTTTTGTTGTTAGACACTGTCCAAAGACTTGGTCTTTCTCTGACAAGCATCAGTAACAAATATCCATTGTTAAGAATTCGTCTAGCTGGCCGGCAAAGCTGATCAGAGCGCGAGCACTGAATGACAGACACTTTGTTCGGCTTTTGATTGACTACTGCAAGCGCACTTCACACCTGGATTTGTACTCTTCTCTCAAAGAGGAGAACCTTTCAAGTATAAGTGGAGATTCTATGTGTGCGTGTTGACATGCATGGTTTGAAATGACATGCGTCTTTGACACAACTTCTTTGCATTCACAAGTTGAACACACTCCAGTTGCTGAAAAATTGCTTGTGTGGAAAGAAGACGGACTGGCTTTGCAGAGATTTTCAGATGTTTTGGAGAGAGGGAGCGCTTTGTGGGACCTTGTGGCGCAATGGTAGCGCGTCTGACTCCAGATCAGAAGGTTGCGTGTTCAAATCACGTCAAGGTCAGCCAAGTGTTTCCAGAGTGCGAGGACCACAGGCTGTGACTCTCTTTGCATAGGACGATTTTTAGTTGCTTGTGGTATGCTCGTACGTCTCTCCAGACATTAAGGCCCATGACTCATGACGTGTCTCCAGTGAGTTGTTGAAGGTGTCAGTGAACACTGTAGACAACTGGTCAGCACAGCGCTTCAGGGTGGATGGAGGCACCCAGTTTGGCCCAGCTGCTTTGCGTGGGTCCTGTGTCTTAGAGAGTCTTTTTACATCCCTTTCAAGTATGGAGAGAGGTGTCAACTGCTGAGCTTTACTGAGTGGTAGAGGTGATGGGGGAGCCGCAAGTGTTGACCGTCTGGGGTGGGGGGCCGGGCTAGCTGGACCGTTCCATTGTTTTCTGAAAGCAACAGGTGTGAATACATTGGATAGGTGTGAATCGTAGCTGAATTAGAGGGCCTCTGTAAATGGAACTGAATCAAAATGGCAAACAAAACACCGCATGCTGCAGGTATACAGAGAACAATGCCATGAGATACATGTAAACACATAGTTGAAAGAAGTAAAGACTGCACCAAAGAGAAACTCACAAAATTTTTCTAACGAACAAAACATTCAAATAACGAGTATAAGTTTTTCATTTTGAGCAAACAAATAGTTTTGAATGATAATGAAATGTAAAGGCAGCTTCAGAGCTGGGCTCGGCTCTCTGAAGCAAACTCATCATATCCAGGATAGTTTTTCACTGTGGACAATGTCACTGTGTCCGCTGTGTTGGATACATTCAGATTTCATGTCTAATTGCGGTGCTTGTGATTACAGACGGTATTACATCTCTACCGATAAGAACCACCATTGACAATCAGCGGGAAGGGTTAAGAGCATCGAAGTGCATCAGCAGAGTGTGTTTGTGAAACAGAACGTCGATTATGCTTAACTAAAGGTAAAATAAGGTTCAGAGAAGAGACTTCATGGGTTTATTTCCGAAGTAAAGATATGCAACCCCAAGTGTCAGTGCTTTCACTTCTAAGCGTATACGTGACTATGCGACTCAGTGACTCACACAATAACCTCAGGGATTCTTAAGAGTTAGCAGCTAACGAGGAAATGGTTGGGTGACCCTAGCTTAAAATCTGTTGGGCCGCACACGAGATCTGACAAGCAGTCCAAGAAGCTCTGAAGCATTAAACGCCGAGGTGACAAAGATTTATAAAAGACAATAATCAAGCGGGTACTGTCCACTTTCAGAATTCCCTGTTTGTTCATGCAAGATGTTATTCAAGGCCCACTTTTAAGCAGCGCTAGTCTGACAGCACACGTGGAGCAGAGTGGCGCAGCGGAAGCGTGCTGGGCCCATAACCCAGAGGTCGATGGATCGAAACCATCCTCTGCTAGACGCGTCTGTTTTCACGAGGTACTGAACAACTGTGCTCAGAAAGGCGTCCTTACAAGTCTGGGATAGGTTACCAGGAAGGAGCCATTTACCTTCATAAAACTGGACAAAACAGACTGAACCCAGAAGTTGCCTGACTAAGAACCAAATCCTAGTTACTCTAACCTGTACCGCACATCTGCTTCAAAGCCCATTCACTTTGTGACCTTAACAGCGTGAGATGACTTGTTTCCAATACAAACACAACAATGGAGGCAATGGTGTACCTGCTGCTAAAGTGATGGTAAACGGTTGGACCACGGTGTTGCTTTGGGTGTACCCAAATGGCTAGCTCTGTTTGCCGGGAGACCAGGGACCAGGTACTGTCGCCTAACTGAAAAAACAAACGTAGCCGGAAAAGATTTGGCATTTTAGCCTTTCTATAGCAGTGATAACAAGTAGCCCCCTGCAACAATTTTGATGTATTAATATCTGATTCAAACTTTGTGCACATATGCAATATGTCAGCACACAATGGAGCAACAGTAGAAAACAATCAGCAGCTCCCTCTTCAGGTCCATTTTTTTATGGATTCTCTGAAAGTGGAGACACTGTTGTGCCTTCTTTAAAAATCAACTAGGTGTTTGAGCTCTGTGTCTATGTGCACACCCAGGAACTTGAAACTGGACACCCTTTCCTTTCTCCCCGTTGTGTTATGTGTAGGCTGTGTGCAGACAGGAATCGTGGACCCAAAAGTGCAGACGCTCGGAGGCACAAAGTTAACTAAAAAAAAAAAAAAAAAAAAAACAGCTTTAATGCTGAACTAAAAAGTTACCAGAACTAGGGATGGGTATCGAAAACCGGTTCTTGTTGAGAACCAGTTCCCACTGTTTCAATTCCTTGGAATCGTTTGCCATTTTTGCAAACGATTCCCTTATCGATTCCAGTCGCCCGAATGACGTCACCACGTTGCGGCGCGTCGGAGTGTACCTGGCAGGAAACACGGCACCTAAGCGGCTCAAACTCTCAAAAGTTTGGTTATACTTTACCAGAACGGATGACAACAGGGCAACTTGCAGTACTTGCAAAGTAGATATTTAATTTAAGGGAGGAAACACTACAAATATGCAAAAGTATTTGCTCACAAAACACGCGATGAACTTAAATGAATGTCGTGTTTTTAATTCCGCTCCAGAGTCGTGAATCTCAACCCAGCAGCAGCGGTTTGCACGTCCTCTCCCGTTAATGCGGCAGGTAAATAATCAACTAACAGTGCATATTATGTTAGCGCGTTCTGCTTTATTACAAAACCTGCCATTGTGCATTTAGGTGACCGTGATGAGAGAGACAGACAGAGTCTGGCTGGCGCTCGCTGGCAGTTGTCGCTGCAGTCCACCGGTAGCGTCTCTTTTCAGGCCCGAATGTCACCGAGCAGTGACTAAGTTTGTGGTAAAAGCCTTGTAGCCATTTGCCACAGCAGATGGTAAGTGAATGTGTTTAATTGTAGGCAGGGACATTACTGGATATTCTTGTGTAATTGCTACAGAATAATTTATGTTATACTTTGTTATTGCTACAGAAGAATATGTATTTTATTATTTTACATTTACAGTTTTCCCCGGGGACCCTGTGACACCCCATTGAAGAGCCATAGGCTGGATCTCTTAAGATCACACTGTTGGGTTTGTAAGGCCATGTTACTCCTAAATTTCTATCTTGTTCAAAGAGAAGATATAAAACAAAATTCTAAGCTAATCGACCTTAGTGTTCTCCTTTTTAAAAATAAGAATCGATAAGAGAATCGATAAAGAATCGAATCATTAAACAGAATCGAAAATGGAATCGGAATCGTTAAAATCTTATCAATACCCATCCCTAACCAGAACTAAGACTTCAAACATAAACTCAGGCAAGCAGACAAAACACACAGCATAATAAATGGTAGATAAGAGTAGATCGCAAGACAGACCAAAGAGAACACAGAGCTTAAATACACAGAGGGAGCAATCAGGAAATGGGAGACAGGAGGGAAACACAGCTGGGCCAAATCAGGGCTAACGAGACAAGGGAAGCAAAACCAGATACACTAACATGAAACACGGACTTTCAAAGTAAAACAAGAAACATAACAGAGACGCGAACTTAACAAGGGGATACAGCCGACAGGGGAGACAGAGCAACTATAGAACACAGAGACATAAACCATAAAACAGAACTAAGAAAGAAACCAAAGACTAGCAATGATAAATAATATAATAAACTCACAAACCTCTGGGTCAACGACCCAGGCATCCTAACACGTTGATGCTGACAGGCTGCAGCTCAGACTTCCTCCTTCTGTAGTCGACTACCAACTCTTTTGTCTTGGTGGTATTGAGGTCCAGGATTTTGTCTGCACACATATCTGACAGCCTCTGAACCTCAGCTCTATACAAAGGAGTTTGCAAAGAAAAGCGTCTGGACTTCTTTAAGCTGCTTGAAGACCCCACCCTATCATGTGATTTCCTGAGGTCAGATGGCCCAGGATGTGAGTGGGCGTTAAGGCGTCTGGGGAGGGAACTCAAAACTGGATTATAGATGGCAGACAGTTGGTGTCTCAGGAAATCACATGATAGGGTGGGGCCAGGTTTCACAATGAGCTCACCCGAAACCCTGGCTGATTAGGTACCACACCCGCTTTCACACCTTGTCGCATGTGATTAGAGGATCACCAGGGGGTCCTTTGTCCCTCTTTGGGGGATACTCCCACTGGGTTTAAATCTGGGACTCTCGGCCATTTGACCTTAGAACTGAAGAAGCTTCTCGGATGAGAGGTGAAACGTCTTCAAACAACTCAAAGAAGTCCAGACGCTTTTCTTTGCAAACTCCTTTGACTACGATGACCTGGATGACTGAGAACCTTCACAGACACTCAGCTCTATTCGTCGTGTCGTCTCCCCCAGAGATGAGCCCCACCACTGTGGTATCATCTTCGAACTTAATGACTGCATTGTCTGGGTGGGAACTGACACAGTTATTTGTGTACAGAGTGTACAGTAGGGGACTAAGAACAACGTGGAAAGATGGCGGTAAGTGCTCATGAAACTGAAATGAGCGTCTTGTATTTAAATTGGTGTTCATTGACAAATTCTGTTCGAACAAAAACCACAATGCAACATGAAGGAAAGCAACGGCACACATCTGCATCTGTACTCCACAATTTCGTTGTACATGTACAATGACAGTAAAGGGTTATTCTATTCTGCACACAAAATTTTATTACCTTTTGTAATCATATTAACATCTGAAATGTTATAAATACATAATGTTACGTTACCTATAGTGTTTCCTTGGTTACGCTAATTTGAGCTTGTTTAGAGTAACAGTTGAATCGGCAGGTTCATGTTAGCTCTAGATTACGATTAGCTTGTCAGGTAAACTTTAGCTTTTTAAGCTAACAGTAACATGTCAATAATAGTAATACATACTTTATTGATCCCCGTGGGGTATTACTTGTTTTTCTCTGCATTTGACCCATTCACTCAGTGAAGCAGTGGGCAGCCACTAAGCAGGCGCCTGGGGAGCAGTGAGTAGGGACGGTACCTTGCTCAGGGGTACCTCAGTGGATTCGAACCCCCGACCGATCATGAGGCGACCACTCTACTGTCGCAAAATCGATCAATGTAGAGCAGTGAAACAAACCACGGAGGCCCCAGAAAAGTGCAATCAAACGGTGAGTTTATTAATACAGAACAAAATTACAGCATGAGTCTTCTCTCTCTCTGCTAAAAATACATGTGGAGAACACTTTTAAAGCAATGGGGTATCCCCCCCCCCCCCCATGGCGTCAAATACAGGTCAAAAATACATTATGTACAGTCATTGTTTACAAACAAGGGTACATCTTGTACATCTCTAATAACTATAAACAGACATGTAACTTCTCTTTTCTATAACACTTTCCATGCAAAGTGATAGTCTTAAGCCTTCAGGGTGTCTGAGGGCTGGTTATCACCTCCAGTCATCTGCTACCAAGTAGGTAAAATGGCAGCCGGTTCCAAAAAGGTCAAAGACACTTGGGCCTTCGCTCAGGCCTGTTGCTAGATTTATGTATTGTAAGCATGCATGCAATCAACCTGCTATGTTCTCATCCTCCCTCAACATGTATCACCTGGACACTCTCACCAGTGAAGCTTAAAACCCTCTTGGATGGAACATCAACTCTAAACTAGAAAAATTTGCATTTCCTGCGAAAATGCTGTGTGGATGCCTTAACGCTGAAGCTGTCTGCTGAAAAGCTGAAAAAGATGAAAAGTTGCATGGTGGTGAAAAAAAAAATGTTGCCCTGAGCAGGATTTGAACCTGGCCCTCATAGTCTCAAGGCGGCTACTCATCACACTGAACCAAACTCATTTACACAAAGAAGAGGTGGACAGACTGACAATTCTGCTGAAATTAGCAGAAGCTGCTGAGAATTGTGCTGATAAGAGGTGAAAAGGCTGAAAATTTTGCAGAAAAGAGGTGACTCAGCAGAATTTCTGCAGAAAAGAGGCAAAGAAGCAGAACGTTGCGCTGAAAAGAGGTGAATAAGCAGAATTTCTGCTGAAAAGAGGTAGAACAACCTGGTTCTGCTCAAATTCACCAATCAGAGGTACTGCCTCTATCTGCTTCATCAGGCTGTGTACTTGTATGTATTTCTGCCATGCAGCGCTAACAAGAATCTGAGGTCCATATTAGAAAAGCTGCTAAAATCATAAAACTTTGCAGAATTGTAATAAATTATCAATATAAATTACAGGTCTGTGATAGTGTATAAATTTGTAGTGAAAAAAAACCATGTGGACCAAGGTGGGATTGAACCCACGACCTTTGAGCTGCATTGCCATGTCATTACTGATTGCGCCACCTGGGAAGGGGGCGGGTGGCTCAAAAACACAGACATGACGAGTCAAAAAATAGATCGCGGTGAGAGGCGAAAAACGCCGTTTTTTGGAGTTACAAAACATCGTGTAACTCAAAAACTAGGAGGGCTAGCAGCATAATTCTTGTACTGGGTGAATCAGCGGACTTCGGTGTACTTTGTCTGCCATTTTCATTGCTCTTTGTACCTCTGTCGCGGAGATATGATGAGAGAAGAAATGGCTTCATTTTCAGAGTTTGAAATCTGAGAGGAGGACAGATTTCCACCCCTCAAACAAATGTAATTCATTGCTTAACGGTAAGATAATTGTAAAAACTGCTTCCACTGTGAGTGTCAGCAGTGTCTGAAGATATATTGGCACAAGCCTTATGTCCTAACTTTGCTTTGTTAAGGAGATATGGCGATTTGAAAATGCCTCCCGTTACAGAATTTCAGCTCTGAATTTCAAAACCTCCCCATAGACTTTGAATGGGGAGTTTTGAGACCTTGTGTCACTTCGAGGCAAATTGCGAAAAAACGGTAAATCTCACAATAAAGATAGTGACATTGTCTGAAAGCCAGCAAAAATACCTACGTTTTGATGCATAATTCGTGGGGGTTGAGTGGAAATTGAGCGAGTAGCAAGAAGTTGTTCGGACATGAAGAGAAAATTCAGAACGGACCAGCACTCAATCTGACTTAATTGCATAGCAACCATAGCAACCATAGCAATGCATGTATTTTCTGAAAAATCACAATTTTGCAACTGAAAACTTAAAGAGAGATAAAATTAAAACGGTAGAAGATCTGAAAAAGCTGAATCAGACAGGAATAGCCCAATAAGTTGAGAACATTTTAAAGTTTGAATGGAGTTTCTAGGTGAAAGTATGAGGAAATAGTTAAGTTTCAAAGACAAGCAAAATTAGCAGAATTGTGGAAGTTTCCCATTCATTTCAATGGGACAAATTAAAGGAAAAAAGTGTAATTTTTTAAAAAGTATAATAGTAATAAACACCAAAAGTCATAGCTGGAATTAGCAGAAAGAGCAGAACAGTTTAGAGTTTGAACTGAGAAAATCGGCTGAAAACTGAGGGAGTAGTTAAGTGCCGAAAAACGGGGGAGCAACTTGAAGAATAAAGTTTAAAGAGAAACAGGAACTCAATAGTGTGGATGCCATTGAGGACATCCACACAACAAGCACAGATATGCAATGTGTATAAAATGAACTCTACCTGTGAATAGAATGAATGTAATGACAAACATATTCAATGCAATATGAAACCTGTAAGGAATATTACTGATCAAATAATGCTGCAAAACATGTTATTAATGCAATTATAATAATGCAGGTTATATGGCAGCAATAAAAGAACTTCTGAATCTCCACATTCCCTCTTTTGACATTCCAACAAGGAATGTCACCATACCTCATATTGTATCACTCCCTGCCCCACTCTATGGGTTCTAAGTTCATCTGATAGATGCCCTCAACCCAGCCAGGGTTCACAACCCTCGCCATTACCTTTACCAACAATTCTCTGACACAAGGAATGATACAACAACCACCAATGACCAGTATTCCCAAAAGTACAGCCAAGGAAAACGTCACTGACATAACCACGCCTTTCCATTGTCCAAACACGGATGTCCTCCAGGATTCCAGTGGGTTTTCGATACCCGAGTGCTCATGCATAGTTTTAGACAAAGTTTTCAGGCCCTCCAGAGCTTGGGTTACTGAGCCATCTGGGGCAGTATTATCGGGAATAAAGGTGCAGCACGTCTCCGAACATGTGTCTGTGAAGGTTCTCAGTCATCCAGGTCATCGTAGTCAAACGAGTTTGCAAAGAAAAGCGTCTGGACTTCTTTAAACTGCTTGAAGACGTTTCACCTCTCATCCGAGAAGCTTCTTCAGTTCTAAGGTCAAATGGCCGAGAGTCCCAGATTTAAACCCAGTGGGAGTATCCCCCCAAGGAGGGACAAAGGACCCCCTGGTGATCCTCTAATCACATGCGCCAAGGTGTGAAAGCGGGTGTGGGACCTAATCAGCCAGGGTTTCGGGTGAGCTCATTGTGAAACCTGGCCCCACCTTGTCATGTGAATTCCTGAGGTCAGATGGCCCAGGATGTGAGTGGGCGTAAAGGCGTCTGGGGAGGGAACTCAAAACTGGATTATAGATGGCAGACAGTTGGTGTCGTAAACCACCGCCTCTGTTCAAAAGAACATGGCGCACACGCCTCCCTTCTCTGCCAACAACATGTCAAGGGCCATTAGATTCTGCACGCCCATCAGCGAACTCGGACCCAGTTGTTCTACAAACCCCACCATGGCGTTCCTGGTTAGGTTAGAGAGTCTCAGCAAGTTGTAATGAACATAGTTAATGCGGTCAACATTCTTATTAGGCGTTATCCAAAGAAATACACTTTCAAATCCTACAGCTACCGGATTTACCAGCTTGTACTCGTCTGGAACTCCCCTGGGCACTCCTATGGAGTCTATCCAGGTCGGAGAGTTTAACCTAGGGTCATATGCATGTGTACCCTGGGTCCCTCTTTTGGCCAAAATATGTCTCTTACGTCTCGCGGCTAAAGTACGCGTGTTGTGTTGTGGAATAGCCTTTACCCGGTTCCCAATAAGCATGATCGGAGCTCCCAATCGCACCATCGCACATGTCCCTACACTTCCCATTGGAACACGAACTAACAGAGTGTTTTCCCCACAATAATAATAGGGCCCACTTCTTACCCATGTTCCAATTACCATGTTTGGGTCGCTTACATTATTGGTGGTTCGTCCCTGGAGTGTGACAGCACACCAAGTTGGGTCGATCTCTCCCACCTTGTACTTTTCATTATCTGTAGAGAACTTAAGACATGTGTAGTTATCTTGTTTTGGCATAAATGGTCCCACTGTCATCTGCTTTGAAACGCAAGGGAAAAGTCTGGACAACAAAGTACAGTTGCCAGTAGTCACTGCACTTCTAGTTAGCTGCAACATACAATCATAGCACCACTTATCTTCTAAATGCAACGGTGCGGGCTCTGTAAACAAACGTGGCCTTGCTGAAGCACAGGCAACACAGTCAGCTACATGTTGTTCCTTAGCATTCTGAGCCACCCAATCAAGCCAAAGATTACTGTCCTTGAAACCGGTGGCATGCTCGATCAAATCCTTAGGCTTCAGTCTAGAGTAATCTGTTGTCAGAAGTACTCTCCCTTTTGGCTCCTGTTCCTTTTGAGCTACTGTTCCCGAAGTTACCGTCTGATCAGTCAGAATGGTGATTGAACTTTCTACGAGCGGCTTAGACTTTTATCAACTAGATTTACCCTAAGCATATCATGGGGTGATTAAAGAAGTCCAGACACTTTTCTTTTGCAAACTCCTTTGACGGTGATTGCAGACCCATACATCATACACTCCCCAGCTACTACTAGCTCTTGTACACTGAATGACGTCACACAAATCAAACGTGAATGAGCTGGTAGACCCTTTAACATAGTTCAACCATTGACTGTAGAAAACATGGACGACGCCACAGCTCCCCAAAAATGAAGCCAAAACATCTCTATCGCCCCCTGGTGTCTGACTGCAGTATAGGTCATAAACCCCGCCTCCTCCATTTTAGCGGATGGGACTGGGGTCAGACTAAAATTAATTTATTCTCCTCAGAAAATTTTTTTCCAAAGATTCTTTCTTTTGTTATCAATAGTTCTCATCATGCTGATTGATCTCCAAGGGGTCTCCTTTCCCATAAGTTTGATTCTAATTCCTACTGCGGTGATGTTAAATTGGGGTGAAACGTCATCATAGCAGCTTTGACTGGCAGCTGCAGTCACGGAGAAACTTGCGTATCTCTGTTCGGGAATAGCAGATAGAGTGTAGGCTCTGAGAGGAGGGCCATCGTTTACGCTACAAAAACACGACCCAGTGTTTTAACCTGACAGCCTGAGGTGTTCTTCAGTAAACTGGACTACCCGACAGAAGGACCCGAGGCCCCGCTGCACTTTTTCAGTAAGTTAAACGTTTTTGTAAGCTAATCCGTAACTACCGTCCTTAGCTAGGTCCTGAGACCTAGCTAGCTAAGATGAGCACTCGGCTATCGGGGTTTGTTCAGCTAATCTGTGCAGGTGAATGAACTTACTAAAGAAATCAAGAGAAACGCCCGGGCTAATCAGTCACTAATTACTGTCACTGTACTTTTATTACAAGTATTATACTGTAAAAGCAACAGGCTGCACACTGCTTCAGCTCCTGTGCAGAGCTGAATATCAAATATATGCAAACAACAGCATGTTTTCAGTCTCTTGCCACATCTGTAAAGACAGTAACATCTTTTTTAAAAGCTTGTACTTCAGTAACTCCTCATTAATCAGGAACTATGGATTAAAGTACTGTAGTGTACTGTAATACTGAAAAAATGTAAGAGAAGAACTTCAGATCCTGAGTGTGTGAGGACAGAAGAATCAGCTTTATTTCAATTTTGAGGGATAAAATTTATATTTGAGTTTGTGATGGTTCTGTTCTCTTTGTGATTACAGGGGCTGCCCTCAGATTCAGACCTCAGCACCACCCAGTGACAGCAGACAGATCATCCAACATGTTAACTGCAAAATGAACTGATGAAAACAGTACAAAGGTTAAAGTACCACATGTGCTGTAGTGAAAGCTGCAGCTTTATTGATAAAGTTAAAGACAAAAAACCAAAAGGATTAATCACTCATGTAACTCTGTCACTATATATCAGCATTAACAGGACCTCAGTTTGGTGTTTCACAAAGCTGCTGATCTCAGACCTGCACAGCTTCCATTTTAAACACTTGATGTACTCAGCTGCATGAAGAGCATATGAGATTTTCTCACAATTAAATAAAACCTGATGAAGGTCAAAGGTCGTCACTTGTATGTTGAACTACAAACTTGTCATCTGGAATTCTTTCACAGTTTTTTGCAGATAATGTGTTATTTACCATAAAGTGATTCAGAGTTGTTCATACCAGAGTAACCAGAGAGGATCATATATTTTTAAATATATAACTTTCTACAGGACTGAATATAATATCTTTATGTAAAAGTCTGGAGCCTTTGGGGAGTATCCGAGTATTTATAACATTACACAAACCAAAGGTCTCCATCACAGTGTTCATGAAATGCTGGGTTTATCCATCTCCTGGATCGGGCCTACAGAGGAGTGCTGAAGATTTCCCTGTGAAGGAGCTGCTGGTGAAGATCATGAGTCCTGCTTGATCAATGCGATGAGCTTCAGTCTTCCTGGTGTTTCTTAAATGATGTCTCTTTCAGTCGGTCAACAGAACATCTGGCACAGGACAGCTGTGATGAAAGAAAAGGAAGAGGTTTCTCCAAACCTCTGGACACAGGAAACCCAGCTTGGTCCTGGTGGTCTCCCTCACTAGTTTCTCTCCAGGGTGAATGTAGCTGTTGATATAATATGGACTCTATTATTAAATGAAAAGAACAAATTAGACTACACTACTGAAACCTCATGCTGCTGTTTTTAAAGTTTCCAGGCTGTAGAGATTTAAGCAGTTTTAGATCCATTACACTCACAGCCTTATGTTAAAATCTCAAAGGACAGCATGATATTTTTGATATTAACAGTAACTCTGGGCCTCTGTAGAGTGTGCAGATGATCTCATCGCTGTCTAAAAATGAATAAAAAAACATAAGTAGTGCGGAATCCTTCAATAACAGACTATTAGAGTAGCAGGTGTGTAGCATCGCTAACTAGCTAGCAACAAGCCTCCAACACAGCGCGTATGCTAGCGGCTAATCTAGCTAACGAATTAACAACAGAGTGATTTTAGAACTGTAAGATGATAACTGTGCGTCTTGTTTTATAACAGTGACATGGTTGTATTTACCTTAATTAAAGGAGTCATCAGTCGCGGTAAACCAGCAAAAAAACTCGAGCAGCCGGGCTACGTAAAAAGTGTAGAGGGGCGTGTTTGTGGTCATGTCCAGTGGGTGTGTGGGCGGGAGCGTTACACAGTCGCTCCACCTCAAGTCCCTACTGCGCAGACTCTGGCTCCAAATTTGCAAGATGGCAGCCTCCACAAGCGGGATATTTTGGCTTCATTTTTGCACAATGGTAGGAGGCGGAGTCGCGTCGTCCATGTTTTCTACAGTCAATGAGTTCAACTCTATGCCATTATTCATGCTGAAACACTCATCACCTTTACCTGACACCTCGCACTTTTGTCTTTTTACCGATCCCGTTTTGGCAACTACAGTCTCAGGAAGTGCTGTGCTGGACGGGCCTCCATGTTCAGACAAGTGGTCCGGAGTGCCCTGCTTTTGTGAAGTCCTCAACTTGTCACCGCTCCTTTCTGCTGGCGTGGCAACCTTCTGCGCTGGTGCTCTTCTTTCTTCGGCCTCCCAGGTGGACTACTGGTTGGCCCATTGCACAGGTGAGAGGATTTATTCTGCCTCTGCTCGTTACCACCTGTGTTGGGTGTACAGGAGTTTTCCTCTACCAAACTCTCATGTGCTGGCGCACACTGCGACCAATGATACCAGGTATCGCCTTTCCTTTTAGTTGAACTGCTGTAGTTGTTCTGGCAATGACCTCGTAAGGACCCGTCCAGCGTGGCTCCTTCCACTGCTGGAGTTCCACGTGGGCTCAAATTCAGTTCCTTGTTTGCAGACTATAGCATAGCCTGCTTTCGATCCTTCTTCATCACGATGACAGCAGCCATCTATGAACCAATCCTCAGCTCCAGGGATAGGTTCTGCTTTTAAGTCTTCCCTGACTTTCCCTTCAACTTCTGCTTTCTTAGCACAATCATGAGGTTCTCCTGATCCCATTAAATCTGCCATATTGATTCCTTCATATGTAAATGTCAGATTTGGAGCATCTAAAACTTTACTCAGTCTCTGTTGTGCTAATGATGTCATAGTGAACGCTTGCGAGTTCACATATGCCACCACACTGTGTGTAGTCAAACCTTTTAGTGGGTGTTCTCTCACTACATGTGCTGTTTTCTATATTATTTTGGCAACCCCTGCTGCATGCTGTGTGCACATTAAAAATATTTCTTTTATTCCTAACACCAGTCCCCCTTTTTCATTTCTCACTTGAGAAATGAACTAATTCCTAATTTATCACATTTAAGTTTACTTCAATACAATCCAATTGAATTTTATTTATATAGCGCCAAATCACAACAAAAGTTGCCTCAAGGTGCTTCATAGGTACAGAGAAAAACCCAACAATCATGTGACCCCCTATGAGCAAGCACTTTGGCGACAGTGGGAAGGAAAAACTCCCTTTTTAACAGGAAGAAACCTCCGGCAGAACCAGGCTCAGGAAGGAGGGCCATCTGCTGCGACCGGTTGGGGTGAAAGGAAAACAGGATGAAAGACATGCTGTGGAAGAGAGACAGAGATTAGTAACAGATATGATTCGATGCAGAGAGGTCTATTAGCACATAGTGAGTGAGAAAGGTGACTGGAAGGAAAAACTCAATGCATCATGGGAATCCCCCGGCAGCCTACGTCTATTGCAGCATAACTAAGGGAGGATTCAGGGTCACCTGGTCCAGCCCTAACTATATGCTTTAGCAAAAAGGAAAGTTTGAAGCCTAATCTTGAAAGTAGAGATAGTGTCTGTCTCCTGAATCCAAACTGGAAGCTGGTTCCACAGAAGAGGGGCCTGAAAACTGAAGGCTCTGCCTCCCATTCTACTTTAAATACTCTCAATGGATCAAGCATTTTAAATAGCAGCACTTAGCTGCTACTTATTCTCTTCATTACCATGGAAGCCCAGAAGGCTGTGCCTAGTTTTTACAAAAATCTATGTAATACTATGAAAAAACAGTCTTTTGCGTCTCATTGTGTTTCAATTGAAAGTATATTTTCTGTTAGAAGGTCTTATTTTTCTGGATAAGGTAGGGATTCTCACCACAACAACCAAGAAAACAAAACTTT
>JAQSNX010007911.1:0-15545 GCA_029532605.1 Oreochromis grahami
CAAAATCCTGCTCCTCACATACAAGGTCTTAAATAATCAGGCCCCATCTTATCTTAATGACCTTGTAGTACCATATCACCCTATTAGAGCACTTCGCTCTCGCTCTGCAGGCCTACTTGTTTTTCCTAGAGTATTTAAAAGTAGAATGGGAGGCAGAGCCTTCAGTTTTCAGGCCCCTCTTCTGTGGAACCAGCTTCCAGTTTGGATTAGGGAGACAGACACTATCTCTACTTTCAAGATTAGGCTTAAAACTTTCCCTTTTTGCTAAAGCATATAGTTAGGGCTGGACCAGGTGACCCTGAATCCTCTCTTAGTTATGCTGCAATAGACGTAGGCTGCCGGGGATTCCCATGATGCATTGAGTTTTTCCCTTCCAGTCACCTTTCTCACTCACTATGTGCTAATAGACCTCTCTGCATCGAATCATATCTGTTATTAATCTCTGTCTCTCTTCCACAGCATGTCTTTATCCTGTTTTCCTTCTTTCACCCCAACCGGTCGCAGCAGATGGCCGCCCCTCCCTGAGCCTGGTTCTGCCGGAGGTTTCTTCCTGTTAAAAGGGAGTTTTTCCCTTCCCACTGTCGCCAAAGTGCTTGCTCATAGGGGGTCATATGATTGTTGGGTTTTTCTCTGTATTTATTATTGTGCTATCTACTGTACAATATAAAGCGCCTTGAGGCGACTTTTGTTGTGATTTGGCACTATATAAATAAAATTGAATTGAATTGAATTGAATTAAATCTCACATTTGATGATGGACCACAGGTTCTCAATGGGGTTCAGATCAGGTGAACAAGGAGGCCATGTCATTAGTTTTTCTTCTTTTATACCCTTTCTTGCCAGCCACGCTGTGGAGTACTTGGACGCGTGTGATGGAGTACTTGGACGCGTGTGATGGAGCATTGTCCTGCATGAAAATCATGTTTTTCTTGAAGGATGCAGACTTCTTCCTGTACCACTGCTTGAAGAAGGTGTCTTCCAGAAACTGGCAGTAGGACTGGGAGTTGAGCTTGACTCCATCCTCAAGCCGAAAAGGCCCCACAAGCTCATCTTTGATGATACCAGCCCAAACCAGTACTCCACCTCCACCTTGCTGGCATCTGAGTGGGACTGGAGCTCTCTGCCCTTTACCAATCCAGCCACGGGCCCATCCATCTGGCCCATCAAGACTCACTCTCATTTCATCAGTCCATAAAACCTTAGAAAAATCAGTCTTGAGATATTTCTTGGCCCAGTCTTGACGTTTCAGCTTGTGTGTCTTGTTCAGTGGTGGTCGTCTTTCAGCCTTTCTTACCTTGGCCATGTCTCTGAGTATTGCACACCTTGTGCTTTTGGGCACTCCAGTGATGTTGCAGCTCTGAAATATGGCCAAACTGGTGGCAAGTGGCATCTTGGCAGCTGCACGCTTGACTTTTCTCAGTTCATGGGCAGTTATTTTGCGCCTTGGTTTTTCCACACGCTTCTTGCGACCCTGTTGACTATTTTGAATGAAACGCTTGATTGTTCGATGATCACGCTTCAGAAGCTTTGCAATTTTAAGACTGCTGCATCCCTCTGCAAGATATCTCACTATTTTTGACTTTTCTGAGCCTGTCAAGTCCTTCTTTTGACCCATTTTGCCAAAGGAAAGGAAGTTGCCTAATAATTATGCACACCTGATATAGGGTGTTGATGTCATTAGACCACACCCCTTCTCATTACAGAGATGCACATCACCTAATATGCTTAATTGGTAGTAGGCTTTCGAGCCTATACAGCTTGGAGTAAGACAACATGCATGAAGAGGATGATGTGGACAAAATACTCATTTGCCTAATAATTCTGCACTCCCTGTAAATGTCTTTTTTTTTTTTTTTTCCATGGGAGTTTCTTAAGTGCACTCTGGAAAAATCAGCACTTTGCTACACAAAACCAGTTCCACTTCTTCATTGAGCAAGAATAGCGGCCAGATTGAAGTCAGATTACCGCAGGATACCAGTTTAACCTGAAGCCAAGTAAAAGAAATTCCCATGAATCGCATTACGTGGCTTTTCAATGGAAGTATTTCTTGTTTTCAACGAAAACTTTTTCCTCACATGCGTCTTCACTTGAAAAACATCATAGAGCCAACATTGCAGTTTTTGTACATAATATATTTCTCCTCAAAAACGTCCTACAAACATTTTATTATGACATGTTTTAATCATAAGAAAGACAAGCAAACACGGCCATTATTATTGCAGAAAGGCACTTGATGCGCACACAGACGTGTCTCAAACTGTCAAAAACAGCTCTTTAAAATATGGCATCCTTACTTCTACTACGAAGGTTGTCATCAGAGAATTCAGTAATGCCCCAGATGTCATTTTATTGATATCAGTACAAAATAACTTGCAGTTGTACTCACCAACATTCGTTATACCACAACAATATAAATATACAAAACAGTTCAGTCATTTTTCAACATTACACCAATTAATAGCACACCTGTAAAAACAGCATGAGCTGACAATGAACACTAAACCTTTGGTTCAAAGTTCATGTGTTATAAATGATGTTTAAAAATTATAACTAATATTCAGATCACAGGCTTATCCCCAAGAATAATGAGCTGCAGCTGATCTTAATTCCAGGAATGCAAAATAACTTTATATGAAATTCAAATACAGGGTTAAATTTTGAACAGATCAGCCACCTGCGCTTAATACTTGGAAACCAGAAATGCATTTTACCACATAATATGAATGTGACATCAGTACAAAAAAAACACCACAAAACAAACCAAGAAGTGAAGCTGAAAAAATGAGATAAAGAAGAGTTGAAATTGTATATTATATGCAGTTTGGTTTGCTTGTTTGACCTTTCATCAGCACATGTAATTTTAGAAAATGAAGACAATGTTGCATAGACGTTTATCTGAGTTCTTGTAAGCAAACTTATCCTGCATTTTGGAGTTGAGTGTAAATGAACTCAAAGAGGAAGCATGAGTAACTAGGAAAATTTTACTTTACCATATTGTTTTCATACCATTACTTGAAATGGTTGCCGACTTTTGCATATTTGGGAGTACGTAGAAAAATGTGTCTTCATATAATTTTCATGTTATTAGAGTTGCTGAATTTGCATGGTTTTGTGTGTAATTCCAAGAAATACTAAGGTGTGCGCAGTTTATCATATTGTTTTGGTGCCCATAGCAGTCGAGTGACTTGAATGTCACTCCTGTAGCCGATTTGGGTATCCCAGCAGTACTCTGGAGAAAGCACCCTGCTAGGTTTGTGCAGCCACAGGTATTTGTTTAGGTGGCTTTCATCGTGCCACAAAGCCTCCACGTTATTTTGTTTATCCTCCATGATGTTTTGGTAGCAGGCCTCAGCCAGAGATTTTACGCTTTTCCATGAACCTCCAAAGACAGCAGCATGATAGTAGAAATCCCCGGTTTCCATGTAAGCCTTGGATTTTGGGTTTCGGTCATAAGTATAGTAACTCTTTGGAAGGTGGTAGTAGTAGGCATGGAGCAGAGCCACAGAGTCTCCCAGAGCCTCTGAGCCAAATCTCCCAGTGAACACCTGATCTACATCGAAGCAGAAGACATGCGTGGAGTGGTGGCGAATATCAGACTCTATGACATCTGATATCGCCTTCATTCGCATCATCGAAATGTCCTGCCATCTTGAGTGCCGTTGCACTTTGATCACTTTCAAGGTTCGCTGAGGACTGAGATCGATGTGCGGGACCTTCTCTGGCATGTCTGTAAATACGTAGTAGGACACAGGCAAACCCACCATAAAGTGGTGTTCTGAGGAGTTCAGAAAGGTCTCGAGGTATTCGTCCAAGTACCTTTGGTGATAGTGGAGACAAAGAGAGTTCATGCTTTATTTCACAGTCTAAAACAGTTAGACGAATAGAGCACAAATATACAGACTAAATGGCAATTAGAAGACCAGGATGTATTTTAAACAGTCGTACTAATGTGAAAACAAACCTTCCCACAGCAAACACTGTTAGAGCAACAGAGGATCCTTCCTTCTTGTGGTTCTGGTCGTAATGTTTAGAGTCAAACATCCCCTCCCAGATAATAGGAGCTTTCCAAGTTGTGCATGTTTGAACGTCAGTTCGAGACCTGAAGTGGAATGAAAACAGTTAAACAGGTCACAGTTAAGTTAGGACTTCCTGTGGTGGTTTTATCTGTTTTTTCTTTTTTTTTTTTTTTTTTTTAAACAAACTAGTTCAAGTCTTTTTTGTAAGTCTTTAAAGATGTGTGCTATACAATTATTCCACCCTGGAAAATCAGTTCAAAACATTTCTAAAATCCCAAAATTGCCATGACAATGGCAGTCGACGCCATCCACGCCACCAATTAATTCTTGGCTTTTGTGAGGGACGTGTGTTCACACCGAACACGATAGATGCGACCAGAGCTTCAGGTTTACATGTAAAGTCAATGGGAGAGTGCGATGAAGTGCGACTGGGGGTCGCGCGAAACTTCACAAGCAGATTTGTGTCGCAAAAACGCTTTTCTGCCTGATTCGCGCAACCAAGTAGCGCGACTGACACGTTTGAAGCTTGAAGTAAAATACGCGCTGCAGTTTGTGTAGTGCATTTTGTGCATTCATGCTTATGGCGTCTACTGCTCGAGTTGGAAAAATCTGAACTCCAGCGTCAAGTCGCGCCGCGACAAACGATCAGGAGCCTGGTGATGTGATGCTCTGACCTAGTTCAAAGGGGCAGGTCCAGCCAAAGCCATTCATTCTAGCAATCAGTAGTTTTCTGATGAGGCAGCAGGCTCTCCAGGGCAGAAACAATGTTCTTATTTTTCTTCCACTTTAAGCTGGGTCCTTTTTATTCCTGTCTCTCTGTAAATAGTTATATTTTATATATTTATGTTTAATGTTTTTCTGTTTGAGCATCTTAATATTATTTCAAAAAAAAAATTGTAATGACTAATGTGTAAAGCGTCCTTTATGCCTCTGCTCTGCTCTCCACAGTGAATAGAGAAGGGAGACTCTCTTCAAATCGACAGCTGCCATCTTGCAAACATACCGTCTAGCACTACTTCCTCCCACATTTCCGCTTCACGCGCATGAAAATTGCATATTTTAAAGTGCGACCAGTTTGCTTTGGACACGCTTCGAGGTGTGAATGTGGAATGTGCACGCGACCAGCTAAGGGCGTCTGGCGCGTTTCGGTTGTGTCTATACGTCAAGCAAAATTTATGCCATCTTAATCTGAGTCCTATTATAGGACAAATAAACAGCCTTCCTTGCAGCCCTTTTATTCTGTGACACACAGTTTACAACAAACAACCATTGTAAAACCACCTGTGGTGTGTCAGGCCCTTTATGTGTGTATGCATGTGCGAGTGTGTTTGTGAATGTGGGTGTTTATGTGATCTCCTGCTCACACCCTATATATTGCTTAACTCCTCTTTAACAGTCTAACAATACACAAACAGGTCATAAATGGCAAGAAGTAAACATCCTCACTAAATAAGGACAGAAAAACAACCTTCCCATAGGATGTCCCTGTAGTTAAATACTATAGCCTCCCCCACTATTCAACAGGCTGCGGAGGGGGTCAGAAACAAGGGAGTGTCTTTGATCATATAGTTTGAACTAGGACTTAATAATGTAAGTACAATAATGGCAGCATTTAACAATTTGACTAACAACATCTATTGCAGCTTCCACATTTTATGGCTATAAGGAAGCTTAAGTGATGATTCCCAAAATATAATACTGTTCATCTGGATGCAGTGTTTTCAGTGGGAGAAACATTTCGTCACTCATCCAAGTGACATCTTTAGTCTCAGCTGCAGGGTCACTTCAGGTTTCCCCAGCCTCATAAAGAGTACATTTACATAATGATTGAAACTAGCACCACTGGTGAACAATGGGCCGTGAGGTCAGTTTTATTGTCAATAATATCGACTTCCGGCGCCCCCCGTGTGCGGCAGCCTGTTACAGCAGCTCTGCTCATTCTGAGTTTCTTTCTTTCTTATCTTTTCTTCTCGTAATTTTTTTATAACTAACGTATTAGTAATTAGACTCTGCAACCATGTTCTACCATTTTGTGATCTTATTGTATATTTTATTCTACTGTATATAGTATTTTATTTTATTCTGTACAGTTGTGTACTGTATTTATTCTTATTTTATTTTATTCTAATTTTTGCTTCATAACTTTTGCACTGTCCACTTCCTGCTGTGACAAAACAAATTTCCCACGTGTGGGACTAATAAAGGTTATCTTATCTTATATGCAAATTATCATGCCAGCTGTTGGTCAATGGCCATGAGTACCATTCACAGAGAGTTGGGGAATGGCTGCATTAACAAGCTGTAAGCTGGTGAAAGATGCATCCTTGATTTAGAGATGATCTTTTCCTTTTCACATAAATGGCCACATTGATGCTTCACTCAAACCAGCATTTGTGGTACCCCAGCATTTATGGTACTCATGGCTATTAATCAATGACCATTGATCCATTATGGATAAGAAGGAATTTGTAAGTTAAAACTTTGAAGGTTTTCTTGGGGGGGGGGGGGGGGGGGGGGGGGGGGGGGGGGGGTTAAATCACAATATGTAGAAGAAATAGAGACCACAAAAAAAGTGGAATACACAATGAGCTATAAGTCATATTTACTCTATTTATATGATTTATATAATCAATAATATAGTGTTAAAAGTACACTGAACTGCACCTCTCCTTACTTTCTAAATACAGTTTCAAACTATTTAAATTCAGTTGAAAGAATTTTTAAACAGGAACCATGAAAACAAACAATGCTGGCCACAAAAGTCTCGAGAGGATCTGGTGAGATCAGACAGTAGCTAGGCAACCAGGTTTTTGAAAAAAACCACACAAACCAGAGAGAGTTACTCATCTCTGAAGGCGCCTTTAAACCACAAGTCAGATACTAGGAGGCCATTCATGCAATAGTTTTGCTTGTTTTACAGTTTAAAAGAAATGATAAGGGGAGGAAGACAGAACAAAGGTGTGCTGTGGAAGTGTGTGGTATTCAGGCACGCATTTAAACCTTTATTTCGAATATGATGCAGACAGTTCAGTCATGGATGTCACAAACCTTCGTCACCTTCTTTCCTTTGCACATCTCGTCTCTAACTTTGTCACCAAACCATTCAACCCAACCTGGCTCTCTGATGTCATCATTTCCATTCTTCTCCATTCTGCTCAATCAAAATGCTGACCGCTGGATGAGCAATTTATTCCCTAAGACACTGCTGCGCTCCATAGTTTATCAAAAGGTTTAATTTAAAAACAAACATAACAAAAAAAAAAAATGTGTGTGTAGGCACAAAAAGTTCAGTTTGTCCATTTCATAAGGATGAGATTAACATTGAGTCTGATTAGCACTACTGTCTGTGGAAAGGGTGAGACCTGTATGATAAGAACAGCCTAATCCAACAGTAAACCTAGTCTGCATGAGAGCTGCAGTGGGGGTGTTGTTACAGGTAAGCACACATCTTAAAGGGATTAAAGTTTAACCTTCTAAAACAAAGTAAATACCCAAGGAGGAGTTTTGTCTGTTACTGTGTTTTGGGTTTAACATGTAACTTTACAACATATGAGAACAAGTTTACGGTGTTTGAGGCCAGAAACACTGAGACTTAAGTAAAACAGTAACGGTAGCACCTTGGTTGCCAAAATGAAATGTCTTGATGGTCTTACCAAAAGTCGAGGCTGACATCAACGCTGTTGTCCAGGGTTGGCAGCTTTCCATGTTCCAGTGTGCATTTTTCCATGGGTAGGAAACCTATGAAAATACTGATATCAAAAGCATTTTATAGTTTGTTTTTTTAAATGCCATCATAACAATGACAATATGTAATACTCAGGGGTGAGTTAAAAATTTACTGTCAGCACCTTGTTTCATTAATGTAATCTAGTCTATATTTAGAAATAAGAAACAGGATTAAGGTTGTTTTATTGAAAGGAACATTTTGGATAACATTTAGCTGTAATATGTATAATGGTATTTCTGTCATTTACCTAACAACAGTGATTCAAACAGAGTGGACACAAGAAAAGTCAGCCACATATTTCAAAAGCAACGAAATCTACATCTCTAAAACGATCGTGCCTGTTGGATCCATGTAGTTGTGTTGCAGGAATGCCGTTTTAGGCCGAATTAAACTGACAGCTGAGTAAGACATTTTTATTAGACTTTTTCTTTTTTTTTCTAAGATACTCACTTCACAGTTGGACATGTGAAGTAGAGAGCACAGAGTGCAGCCGGAACCCAAAGCAAACATTTTAGCGTGCACTTTGTCTTCTGGAAGAATCTGCAGGTGAAACGTTCAAAGATTAACCATAAATACTGAGACTGAATTTCAATTTTACTTTCAATAACTGGGCAGAAGTGTTACTGAACTGGCAAAGATGACACAAACAGTAAACAATAATGGGTTTTTTAATACCTCATAGTTGACAGTCCTTCAATTTCACCAGACAACACTGAGAAATAACCTGAGAAAAGACAGAAAAAGGCGGCTGTGGGTTTGGTTGAATTGGCAACTCTGACATTATTCCTAAACTTTGCTATAACTATTACCCAGATAACAGCATCAGCATGAGAAACCAATCTTTTCTAAACATTTTGCATATTTGGTACTCTTAAATGTTTAAGATCAAAGATACCAGCACCACACCTGGGTCCTGCATCCTTTTGCCTAGGAATCGGCAGGACTTTGCACCCATGCAATCAATAATCATTCATATGAACATGCATCACGGTTTTGTTTGTTTATCTCACGCCTCAGTCACGCAGGCCTACAGACCATTGGCAACCGCCTGGAAACTTATGTTGCTAAGTATGGCTCACCACTACTTGCTGAATGATAATGAAACCTGAGAGGCCCCTTTCTAAAATGTGTTGGTTACTGCGGTAAGGCACTACAGTCTGTCTATTTTCTTCTTTTTGTGCTGCATTTTCACAGTTTCACTTGCCGCCTGCAAGTTATTGCAAACAAGTTGCCACCTTGCATGAAAACTACAGGCAACGCTGGCAACCTGCATGGAATCAAACACAAGGTGGTTTCCAGTCCTTCATCCTTTGCAAGCCGGCCTTAGTTGGCCCTGAGTGGAAATACAGAATTTTGCACTTCTGCGTTGTCGCTCATCATACAACAGGTGTCATTAATGCCAGCCTGAAGTCTCATTTAGTCCTGGGAAAACACATGATTCCCTGCATTCCTGCCTCTCTGCCTAAGGATTGGATAACTTCCAATTTCTTGCCACTGAACTCAGCTAAAACTGAACTCCTTGTATGCTGCATTTTTAATGTTTATTATTCTCTTCTCATTCTTTTCTCTCATTTTAAGTGTTTTGTCATCTTTTAATACTGAAATTTTTTGGTAAATTAAAAGATCAGATCGGAATCAGGTGTTTTCAACCTGTGAGATGACAGGCTTGTGTGAGAAGGCATTCTGTTTTTATTTAACAAACTCAGATCTTTAGAAAACATTGAAAGGAAATACATCATAGCATTAAGAATTGCTCAGTGGCACTGTGGTGTTGCAGCTTACATTAATAGCCAAAACATCCCTGCTTCAAGTCTGGACACAATCCACTTGTGGATGTACCAGCTGGTGTAAAAAAAATAAATAAATAAAAATCAACAGAACAGCCTATTAATGCTGTGTAAATGCATATGCTATGAGTGTGTATGAACGGACTGCAAGCAGGAAATTCCTGTTTTTCAACATGGATTGGAATCTTTGCTGATGTATGGTTTGGTTTGGGAATATTGCATCTGGAGCCACGGAGGCTCACCATCCTTACAGGAGCAAATTATTCTACTCTGCTTACTTTTCCTCCCAGACTAAGACTTTTAAAAGTTTCTTTTCGCGTTAAAGTTAAACTTTTAACACCATCTTTTCTTAAGGTGAATTCCTCAAAGATTCCCAATCAGGATTCTCTTAATGTCACGTCATCCTCTTATAACATTTTACTGGATGGCCTGTTGAGTTTTTAATGCCTGCTCTGACACATCAGAGGGTGTCAATAATAAGGGTGGGAGCATCCCAGGTTAAAAACCTGATGGGACAGAATTTAATTTATCTTTTATTCTTTGAGTCGCGTTTGTTAAGAAGTCAAGAATCCAGTGTACAAGATTTTTAACTGGGTCAAAATTGTTCTAAAGGTCAGCTCATTAAGATCTTTTACCAGCAGAAGAAAAACAAACTAGTCAAACACATTTTCCCTCCAAGTGTTTAAACACATGCTGGTTAAATATTAAATTCAAGATTAATCGTATGCTGTGCCCATAAAGACTTGTAAAGAAGGTAACTGAACACTGACTTGCTGAGCACAAAAGATATGTTAACAACCACGTGTCTAAAAAGCGATAATTCACAAGCTGTTTTAAAAGCACGACCCTGTACAAAAGTTGCAAATAAAAAGGAAATGTGTTGTTTATAATCTGCACTCATAGTCAACTTTTCTAGTGTCTAATGAAATCCTTAATCCTTGTCTGCAACCAAAGGAAGGGGGAAAAAAAAAAAAACTCTCCTGCTTGACAGACAGGTTTGTACTTTTGTAACTGCGGCTACATTTCTGTAGGCGTGTACTGGGGTTGTAATTAGTAGCAGTAGTACATAGTGATTCATGATCGTGTTTTAAAGTAGCTTGTGCTGTGGCCGGTGAGATGTTACGCATTGTTTAAAGATTCCTTTGAACGTGTCCCGGCCTGAACAGTTAGGACACAGCTGCAGGTTGTTTGTTTGTTTTGTTTTCTCTCAGTAATGATATAAAATTAAAAAGCAAGACCTGTAATTTCATTGCAGGATTTCTATTTCAATTTTTTTTTCTTAAGAGACGTTTTGATTTGTTTAAACTCCTTGTGATATTAGCATTTACTGCTGGTGAACGTGCAAGAAGAGGTAAAATTACGTCCAACTGGAAAATTAATGAGAATTCATCGTTAAGGTTGGCACGACCTAAAAGCACTAAAATTTATCTTGAGTTTAAGTAAAGAAAAAAAGCTTCCTATAAGGAACCAAGATGAAAATAAATGTACTTCTACCTGCGAGTCGGCGACGCCCTTAAATATCAACGAAAAACAAAAACAAAAACAAAAAAAACAAACAAACAAAAAAAAAAACAACAGACTACCAGTTCAGGAGGAAGATTCGTTGTAGCGTTGTGGCTCACTGAAGAGCCTCCCTGCTCACAGGTAAAATTGGCTCAGGAAGTGGCTCAATTTAAAGGAAAAGCAACGTATATCTCCTCTTTCCTTTACAGAGATGGCTGATTCACAGCGTCTAGCTACAATAGAAAGCTTAAGCGTTAAACCAGCAGTGAAGAGTGCAGCGAACTATATGAAATTAGTTATAATTCGGCTTAAAACTACGTAATTTTAGAGACAGGTGCAAAGTGCACAAATATTGAAACATATTTATGGAAATACGGAAAATATGGGAAATGCAGCCATGCAAACGTCCAAGTAAGTCGATATTTTAGATATCTGCGCATCGCACAGGGGAAAAATACTATATAAATAAAGCTGCCTTGCTTTGTTTTACCTAAAACGCAATTTTGAAATAAGGATGGCAACTTCTTCAGTGGTGGAAACAAACTTCCATGCTTTGAAATCTCCCTGTAGATGCACGAAGAGAGACGTTTTTACATATTTCGTTTCTCCAGCGTCAAAAGTCTGTTGCCAGCCCTGAACTCAGAGGTTCCTTAACCCCGCAGTTTTATTTTCTTCCATCTTCTACAAATATCCACAGCTGTTACTCCACGTGGCTCGTTAGTGGATGTAATCACGTCTTTCTTCTTCTGCCTGCTTATGGGCAAAAATGCCTCCGACACTCAATCCTTTCTTTTATCATAGAAGTGCGAACAACGACGGAACTAAAGACGAGCCACTGCGCGCAGTCATTATGCACTGCTGTGTGGCTATGTTACCTGTTATCTTTAATTCAACAGAAGGTGCTGTAGGCTGCAACACATTAAAGATGTAAAAAAAGTGTTATCTGTAGGGTAACAAAGCGTGAAAAACAATTTTCTCACGACACTAAATTATATTTTTTATCTTCTTGCTTGTCTTTAGCGCGTTGGATTTTCTCCCCAGTTTACAGATCTCAGCCTCTCTGACAGGTCAAATAAAGTAATAGCCGCCAGAAAAATTCAGGGATTTATTCTATTATATTGCAATTCTGAAACAAATGAACAACTATTCAAATAAAGAGTGAAGAACAGTAATTACCTGTAGTTTTAGAGATGGCAGGAAATCGCTGTCTGCCTCAGTGGCTGGTGCGCAAAACTACATGACAGGAGTGCCATAAAATGCCTTTGTGTTTCCGTGTCTGTAGTTCATGAAGAAGATAGCCTAAATTAAGAATACCGCAACGAGGCGTTGTATTTGATCATGTGCTGTATTATCTAAAAAATCTGGAGATTAAGCTTAAACTAAAACTTAAAACAATGGTCCACATACTGATCACAAACACATTTTCAGTAGATTACTCACAGAAGCAAATAAGTGCAATTGCGTGTACTTAAACTATGTTCCTTGCAGGGTTTTAATAGTTTTGCAATTTTCATTAGTTTTTATTTTTATTTCGTTTTGACTTCAGATTTTCAATTTTATATTAGTTTTAATTAGTTTTTACCAATTGTTTGCTAGTTTAGTTTTTATTTTTTTTTGGAAAATCCTTAGTTTCAGTTTAGTTTTGATTAGTTTCAGGTATAGTTTTAGTTGTGTTTGCAATAAAGTGTAACAAAATTCCAGTTTCATCATATCAGTCATTCTCTTCTGCTTATCCTTGGGTATGTTGCTATTCCAGCTACCATACCCTGCACCCTGGACAGGTCGCCTGTCTGTCGCAGGGTTAACACGCAGAGACAGACAACTCACATTCCCACCTATGGGTTCTTTAAATAAATAAATAAAGGCAGATGAACAACCATTGATACCAGGCAACTATAAAATGTATATCTTGGCCCCAATGAGACTATTAACTCTTGCAGCACCGGGTGTTAAGGCAATTGACTCACACAGTTATGTAGATATCCCAGTCCTGTTGTCTCGGGATGCATCACGCTGCCTTGCCTGGGGTTAGCTTCTGTTTCTGGGGATGAGGGTTGAGTGTGCTCCCTTACCTTCTCCAGGTAAGCTAGGTTAGCCTTCTTGTGTGAGCTTTAAGTGCACTTTAAGGTTTGTGGGATTTTTTTTCCCTTTAGAAATGTCCCTCATAATTTGTCTCTTTCCACTACAGCACACTTGCTTTATCCAAAACACAGTCATATTCAAAGTAATCCCAAATTGGAAGCTGGTGCTTTCTCCAGACTTTTCCTGACATGATTCTGGGCGTGGACGGAGCAGCGACACAGACGACTCGACTAACGTACTGCCACCTGCTGGCATAATGAGACACAGCAAGAAAAAAACCTGGAAACTCATTTTTACCCTTGACTATTGTATGACACGCACACATCAACGAAAACTAAACGCATTTTTGCTATAAATTCAGTTAATTTTAGTTAGTTTTGTGAACACTCATTACAGTTTTAGTTAGTTTTCCTTTTTTTGTTTTTATTTTTATTTCCGTTAACGAAAATGTTTTTTCACTTCTAGTTTTCGTTATTTCGTTAGTTTTCATTAACGATAATAACCTTGGTTCCTTGCTTTCAGGCTGATAGATATGTAGCTGGGGTGGCTGTAGGTTAGATGGCAGTGCCAGTCACCTACCTACTACTCAGAAGGTCGGTGATTTGATCCTTGTCTGCATGCCAGCCCAGCTCACTTCTTATATACAATAGCAACTTTCACCACATTCAGGAGGGCTAAACTTTTAAACGAATTGTGAGTTCAGTAGCATGTTATTTTAAAGTGTAACCTTTCTGAAGGGGACAAACAACAATACAAACTCCAACAGCATTTTTCATGACTTTTGACAGTGAATAATGACAAGCACAGAATAATGTATAACAGTTATTCCCAAAGTTGTTAAGAGTGCTGTAGCCCACTAAAAAAAAACAAAAATTCCCATGGGGCCCACCAAATCTTAAATATTTGCTATTATCAAAATACAAGAGAAAGTGCTGCATCTCATTAAAAATTTCATTTATACAAAAATAAAAAAATAAACATAAACAACACAAACTGTCGGCTATAAATTGCTAATGCTCCCCAGTCACATTTAAGTTGTTAAGATCAATGTGTGACCCAACTGCCACTGGGACAAAATCTTCAATACAAGGGCATTAAATTTAGTTCAGTCATGATTAATATCACAGACTAACCACCTCCTATTATCAGTTTCTGCTATTACTGGTGAACAAACTGCCCCAGGG
This sequence comes from Oreochromis grahami, assembly GCA_029532605.1. Classification (NCBI taxonomy): domain Eukaryota; kingdom Metazoa; phylum Chordata; class Actinopteri; order Cichliformes; family Cichlidae; genus Oreochromis; species Oreochromis grahami. The sequence goes on from JAQSNX010007911.1 coordinate 14,300, forward strand.
CCTCCTCCCGGTGGGACATGCCCGGAACACCTCACCCAGGAGTCATCCTTGTCAGATGCCCAACCCTCCCTCAACTGGCTCCTTTCGATGTGGAGGAGCAGTGGCTCTGCTCAGAGCCCCTAATGGATGGCTGAAGTCCTCACCCCATCTCTAAGAGAGAGGCCAGCCACCCTTAGGAGAAAGCTCATTTCCACCACTTGTATCCGCTATCTCGTGCTTTCAGTCACTACCCAAAGTTCATGACCATAGGTGAGGGTGGGGAAAGATTGACCAGTAAATCAAGAGCTTTGCTTTTACGCTCAGCCCTCTCTTCACCACAATGGACCAGTACAGCGTCCACATCAATGCAGCACCAATCCATCAGTTGATCTCCCATTCCCCTCTCTCCTCACTCATGAACAAGATCCAGAGATACTTAAAACCACATTATTCCTCCTGTAGCGGAGGTTCGACTAACAGATGGACACTCCTTTTCATTACCCTGGCACAGAGTTTCCTGGGAAGGCTGATGAGTATGATTCCCCTATAGTTAGAGCACAGCCTCCAGTCCCACTTCTTAAAGATGGGACTCACCACTCTGGTCTGCCAGTCCAAAGGTACCACTCCTGATTTCCACGTAAACATTGCAGAGGTGTTTCAACCAAGACAACCCTACAACATCCAGAGCCTTCAGAAACTCAGGGCGAACTTCATCCACCCTAGGGGCCCTGCCACCAAGGAGTTGTTTAACTGCCTCAGTGACCTCACCCCCAGTTATGGACAATGGGATTAAGAAGGTCCTCGAATCACAAAATGCAGTTAGAGCATTCTGTACAATAGATGGCGTACACAGTTGGGTACAGGGCTGGACTGGGACAAAAAATCGGCCCGGGCATTTTGACTAGAGACCGGCCCACCAGGATAGAGATTGAAAATGTGACGTCATTCAGGGGTAAAACCGCAAAGGATTCTGGGAACTTGAGGCAAGACGTACCAGCGCACGCAGGCTTTCAACTGAACTCAGTTACACAGCGATAAAAAGAAACCCAAAAAATGGCAAGAAGCTGTTGTATTATTAACTGCAATAGCCGGTGGCATGACTACGGTAGCTGGGAAGTGCAAAGCGCAACAAATTAAAAAACCGCAACAAATTAAAAATCCGCAACAAATTAAAAAAACCGCAACAAATTAAAAATCCACAACAAATTAAAAAACCGCAACAAATTAAGAATCCACAACAACTTAAAAATCCGCAACAAATTAAAAA
>JAQSNX010007912.1:0-15288 GCA_029532605.1 Oreochromis grahami
AATATTAGGCGTTTCGTACTGAGGTGAAAAGGAACACAGTTTGTCCCGGACTTCAGCTACAATGAAAAAGACACAAAGCTGAAGCTGCACAGCTGCCTCTTCTTCTCTCATCCTCTCCCATTTCTACTTCAATCACGAAACTGATCAATGATCAGCTGATCGGCTTTTCTCTCTTGTTTATTTATCGCCCACTTTGCACCAGAAAGAAGAAACCAGCGGATGTCGCGTTAAACAACAGCAGCACGTTTAAGCTTGATCAGCTGTTGTTAGAATTTATTTAATATTACTTTCTAGTATCAGCTGATGTTTGTTGGAGCCACAGCTGTAAAGCTGCTGGTCATGATGTCGGTTTGGATATGTGGTGAGAGGGAAACATGCAGATGAAACCAGGAGATGTCCTTACTGAATCATCAGAGCTGAACAGGTGATGGAGAAACAGGTTTACCTGTTAGGTGACATGAATGAGTTGAAGGGAAGTTATGAACTGTTTCTGAGAGACAAATAACACCAGGATCCTTTTCTAAGTAGCTGACAGCTGGTAACTGTGCAGGGGCGGGTCTAGCAAATTTTTGCCAGGGGTCCATGTAGGGCATTAACAGGGAAAGGGGGGCAAGAAATACTTTTCTTTATTATTCTCATTTAAAATGTCTAGCTTTTATTAAATAATTATCTGAGTCTTACAACAAACCAGTGATAGATTGATACATATATACCATCAGAACAGTGTACATCACTGTCACAACAGTGTTTATTTTCATTCAAAGGCTTTATGATTTTTTCTATAATGGTGGGCCGGTCTCTAGTCAAAATGCCCGGTTCGATTTTTTTGTCCCAGTCCAGCCCTGGATGCAGCTCATCTGCAGTCTGGTGTTACCTACATCTTCCTATTCAGAAGGCAGAATTTCCGAGTTCTGAGTACAATTGGAAGCACCACGACTGCAGTTTTTGTGTTGGATGTAAAAAGCAGGCTGGAATCATGGCGGCGGTCAACGACGGTCCAGGCGTGGGATTTCTCTCGTGGAAATGTGCACATTATTTTTTCCTTTCTATTGGTAGGTGGCTCAGTGCACTTGTGGCAAGTAAGCAAGCTAGAAGACTGGCAGTCTGGCTGGGTATCCAGTTACAGAAGCAACACATTAACAAGAGAATTCTGAGTAAAACCAAAGTTACTTTCCCTAGTAACTAGTTACTTTAAAAGTAACGAGTAACTTGAAGTAACTGAGTTACTTTTTTAGAGAAGTAACTAGTAATGTAACTGAGTTACTAATTTAAAGTAACTTACCCAACACTGGTTATAAGTGGAAAAACTTCAGGTGCTGAGACCAAATAGGAGAGAATCAACACATCATTAGCATTAACTCAGTTTTTGATCGTCAAACAGCTCTCATGGTTCAGACTATGACTTTTTAAAAATGTAATCAAGAGATAATTAACAACTGATGACTGTTTTATACATTTTCAATATTGTTTCTTGTGCAATCATCATCATCATCATCATCATCATCATCATCATCATCATCACCACAAAAGGCTGAATCTGTTTATCTGGACGTTGATCAGTGGTCATGACAATTTGATTATTAATGAACAATGAACTGACCTGACAGCCCATTGTTCATTCAGTGGGCTGGTTACATTCACTGTGCAAATGTACTGTTTAACACAGTCTGTAAAATGTATTGCAAAGATGTCTTAACAGTAGTTTTACTAATAATGTGTCAATTACATGATTTTAAAGTCCAGTAAATTGAACCACATTGCATTTTTTTAACTCTTCTTCCATGTTCTGAAAGGGGCACTCCAAAAAATGTCCCCACCTTTGGATAAAAAATAATAATATCACTGCTGAACTCTGGTAGATTGCTACAGTAATTTTAGGAGCAAAAACCCAAATTTACAGACAAGAGAGTCCAGAGACTCCAGGCATCACAGCTGATTCTTCTGTTACACATTAGTCAAACAGCTCCCCTCACAGAAGGTTAATGAGTTCCAAACTCCAGCCCAAATATCACTATCTGGTCCTCTGACAAGGAATCGTTCAGAGAAAGTATTTACAGGACACTTTTATAAAAACACTCATCATCTTTTTATTTTTAGGACATTAAAATGAGGGATTTTTGCTTTTCTCTTTGTTGCCATCACAAATCATTTACATTACACTGAAACTATCATCACCTCCTTCCTTCTAAGGACAAGCAACAACCTCATCTCTGCCTGTCTGTAAAACTTCCAGTCTAGGGACTGCCAGACTGCCTGCAAGAGCTCTGTGGCCAGATGGAAGCAGTGTACACAGCATGTGGTACAAGCGATCTGTGGGCCACACTTGCTCATGTCGTTGTTGGTCCATTAGTCAGCCACAAAGCAGTTGAAACATACAAAGAGCTCAAGTAAAACCAAGTGTTAAAAGTTATGAAAAGTGTCCAGTGCAACTGCTGTCTGTAGTCTTCATGCTGTATTCTTTAAACTTTGATGTTTTTGATGTTTTATTTCTATCTGTACATGATAACCAGGGTCACCCCCAAAATGTATGTTTTTACTGAGCCAAAGTACAAAGCAGTGCTGTACGATGATGCGCTTTAACTTGATGGATATACAAAGTTATCATAGTGTTTCAAATTCAATTCAATTCATCCATCTATCCATTCGCTTCCGCTTATCCTTTTCAGGGTCGGGGGGGGGGGGCTGGAGCCTATCCCAGCTGTCATAGGGCGAGAGGCAGGGTACACCGTGGACAGGTCGCCAGTCTGTCGCAGGGCCAACACATAGGGACAGACAACCATTCGCACTCACATTCACTCGCACATTCACACCTAGTGGCAATTTGAATTCAATTCAATTCAGTTTTATTTATACAGCCCCAAATCACAACAACAGTCGCCTCAAGAAGCTTTATATTGTAAGGTAGACCCTACAATAATACATACAGAGAAAAACCCAACAGTCATATGACCCCCTATGAGCAAGCACTTTGGTGATAGTGGGAAGGAAAAACTCCCTTTTAACAGGAAGAAACCTCAAGCAGAACCAGGCTCAGGGAGGGGCGGGGCCATCTGCTGCGACTGGCTGGGGTGAGAGAAGGAAGACAGGATAAAGACATGCTGTGGAAGAGAGACAGAGATTAATAACAAGTATGATTCAATGCAGAGAGGTCTGTTAACACATACGCTGTGTCCAAATTCATGGGCTGCATCCTCCCCAGGCCGCATTTGTAGACCGATTACGTCACAGCGACGCGCCGAAGGCTGTCCAAATTCGTAGACTCCTCCGAATGCAGCCGACAAATGCGTCCTCCTTTTCCCCAAATTTGAAGGATGGGTCGGGTGTGTCCTTCGTGGCCCACCATATCCCAGAATTCATACCCACCAGCTCAATAGCTGACCGGGAGCTCGAGGGTCACTGAAGCCGCCAAGAACGGCACAACTCCCGGCACATCATTTTCAGATCACCGCAGACTTTCGCTACTCAGGTTAAACGTAATATATAAGTCACTTAGACAACCTAAAAAGGATCTTGTTTGGCTTTTTCCAGTGTTTTATTTGTTCGTGAGTAAATCGGTTTGGATGAGATTAAAGTTATTAGATGAGATTAGATAAAATAAAACTTTATTAATTCATCAGGTGGGTTCCTCCTTGGTTTTCACACAGCTGAATAAACGTCAAACAGAAAACTGATTAAACAGAAGTGTGAGATGGTCGAGAGTTTACTCCAGTGTCCTGTTATATTTTAGATAGCAAGGAGCAGATGGCCGAGTTTATTAAACTCCACCAAGACAGCGGTGATGCTAATCAGAAGGCTAGACCGTCCAATTTCACAGCTGTTTACTTCCGGCCTACTCGACCTTCGGAGGACCCGGCCCACGTAGACCGCGAAGGCCGGCTCCTCAGGAGGATGCAGCCGACGTTTTAGGAGACAGCTATAGTGAGTGAAGAAGAAACACCCAATGCATCATGGGAATCCCCGGTAGCCTACACCTATTGCAGCATAACTAAGGGAGGATTCAGGGTCACCTGGTCCAGCCCTAACTATATGCTTTAGCAAAAAGGAAAGTTTGAAGCCTAATCTTGAAAGTAGAGATAGTGTCTGTCTCCTGAATCCAAACTGGAAGCTGGTTCCACAGAAGAGGGGCCTGAAAACTGAAGGCTCTGCCTCCCATTCTACTTTTAAATACTCTAGGAACAACAAGTAGGCCTGCAGAGCGAGAGCGAAGTGCTCTAATAGGATGATATGGTACTACAAGGTCATTAAGATAAGATGGGGCCTGATTATTTAAGACCTTGTATGTGAGGAGCAGGATTTTGAATTAAATTCTGGATTTAACAGGAAGCCAATGAAGGGAAGCCAATACAGGAGAAATCTGCTCTCTCTTTCTAGTCCCTGTCAGGACTCTTGCTGCAGCATTTTGGATTAGCTGAAGGCTTTTCAGCAAGTTTTTAGGACATCCTGATAATAATGAATTACAGTAGTCCAGCCTGGAAGTAATAAATGCATGAACTAGTTTTTCAGCATCACTCTGAGACAGGATATTTCTAACTTTAGAGATGTTGCACAAATGGAAGAAAGCAGTCTTACATATTTGTTTAATATGTGCGTTGAAGGACATGTCCTGGTCAAAAATGACTCCAAGGTTCCTCACAGTGTTACTGGAGGCCAAGGTAATGCGATCCAGAGTAAGAATCTGCTTAGATACCATATTTCTAAGATTTTCAGGGCCGAGTACAATAACCTCAGTTTGATCTGAATTAAGAAGCAGAAAGTTAGCGGCCATCCAGGTCTTTATGTCTTTAAGACATTCCTGCAGTTTAACTAATTGGTGTGTGTTACCTGGCTTCATGGACAGATAGAGCTGCGTGTTATCTGCATAGCAGTGAAAATTTATGCTATGTCTTCTAATGATGCTGCCTAAGGGAAGCATGTATAATGTAAATAGAATTGGTCCTAGCACTGAACCCTGTGGAACACCATAATTGACCTTAGTGTGTGAAGAGGACTCTCCATTTACATGTACAAACTGGAGTCTATTAGATAGATATGATACAAACCACTGCAGTGCAGTACCCGTAATACCTACAGCATGTTCTAATCGCTCTAATAGGATATTATGGTCAACAGTATCAAACGCAGCACTGAGGTCTAGCAGGACAAGCACAGAGATGAGTCCACTGTCAGAGGCCATAAGAAGATCATTTGTAACCTTCACTAAAGCTGTTTCTGTGCTGTGATGAGCTCTGAAACCTGACTGAAACTCTTCAAATAAGCCATTCCTCTGCAGATGATCTGTTAGCTGTTTGACAACTACTCTTTCAAGGATTTTTGATATGAAAGGAAGGTTGGAGATTGGCCTATAATTAGCTAAGACAGCTGGGTCTAGAGATGCTTTTTAAGTAAAGGTTTAACTACAGCCACCTTGAAGGCCTGTGGTACATAGCCGATTATTAGAGATAGGTTGATCATATTTAAGATTGAAGCATTAATTAATGGCAGGACTTCTTTGAGCAGTTTAGTAGGAATGGGGTCTAAAAAGACACGTTGATGGTTTGGAGGAATTAATTATTGAAGTTAACTCAGAAAGATCAATTGGAGAAAAAGAGTCTAACTTAACATCGATGGTACTAAAAGTAGCTGTAGATAATATTACATCTGTGGGATGATTATTGGTAATTTTTTCTCTAATGATAAAAATTTTATTTGTGAAGAAGTTCATGAAGTCATTACTAGTTAACATTAAAGGGATGGTTGGCTCAGTAGAGCTCTGACTTTTTGTCAGCCTGGCTACAGTGCTGAAGAGAAACCTGGAGTTGTTCTTATTTTCTTCAATCAGTGATGAATAGTAAGATGTTCTGGCTTTGCGGAGGGCTTTCTTATAAAGCAGCAAACTATTTCTCCAGGCTAAATGATGATCCTCTAAATTTGTGACACGCCATTTCCTCTCCAGCTTACGAGTTATCTGCTTTAGGCTACGTGTTTGAGAATTATACCACGGAGTCAGGGACTTTGGATTTGAGGCCTTAGTTTTCACAGGAGCTACAGTATCCAGAGTCGTACGTAGTGAGGAGGTAAAATTATTAACAAGATAATCGACCTCTGTTGGAGTAGCGTTCAGGTAGACTTCTCCCACAACTCCACCCAGTGCTTCCTGCAGAAGTTCTCTGATGACTCTGCAATAGTCGGCCTCATCACTGATGGGGATGACAAGGAGTACAGAGAACTGACCCAAGGCTTTGTGTACTGGTGCCAGCAGAACTACCTCCATATGGCGTTATTTTTGTGCCACTATTCTGAGCGCACGTAAAAAAAATTTGCAGGTGCAAGTGTTGCATTTTGAGGAGAAATTTATTTTGAGCAAAGAAAAGCTAAATTTGAGTGAATGAAACTCATTGCTGCATGCAAAAACTGTATTTCAGTGTTTGCTATTATCCACACACACACACACACACACACACAATAGCAGCCCCTCTCGCTCAGTTTTTGCATTTGCGCTTGCTCGCAATGTCTTGCTTGCGCTCTCAACATTTCTGCCCGTGCGCGCTCAAGTCTTTCTGTACACCATTATATGTGTGCCACAAATCCAGCCAATCACAGACATGGATGCAAAAAATCTGATTGGCTGTTTTGGTCTCCAAGCAGCTCGAAATGACGAAATGCAATATCCCAGAATCCATTTCGTCCAAAACTCAAACGAGGCAGTGGCGGAGGAACGCACATTGGCGGAGTTTGAAATGTTACTCTTTCTGGATCACAAAATAAACTTTTCAGATATTTTCATGCGAGAATGTAGCTGTGTAAACTTCAAATGTCTGCTTGATTTATCGAGACATCACATATTTGCATAAGTTCTCTAATGTAAGGATATAAGGAATAAGGATCAGCCTGATATTATTTGTATCTCGCTGTAACTTTACTGTATAAAGAGCTAACATGTCCAAAATGTACAAGAAGTGTTTGTGAACTAAGAATCAAGAATGTGGGATCCTGTTTGTCTGTGATCTGGAGAGCCCAGCGCTGCTCCCGACGCAGGGAAACTGCAGGGAGACCTACCTTGGCACTTGTGCAGGTGAAGCCAAAGGGAAAATATGCTTCACCATATTTTCTAGTCTTTGGCTTGGAAGGAAGTTGGTTTGGAAACGTATTTGGCGATGCTTCATCTCCTGCTTTGCGTTTGTGTGCGAGCCCCGTCAAAAACCTGTCCATTATGCTAGCAGTGTCCAAGCTTTCTTTTTTTTTCTTTTTCTTTTCATACTGCCCCCCCCCCCCCCAGGGGGCGGCCCCACACTTTGGGAACCACTGTTTTATGGCGTGGTCTGCTGGGGAGGCAGCATCTCTGCTGGGGACAGGAAGAGACTGAACAGGCTGAGCCGCAGGGCCAGCTCTGTTCTAGGATGCCCTCTGGACCCAGTGGAGGTGGTGAGTGACAGGAGAATGGCGGCTAAGCTGTCATCCCTGTTGGACAACATCTCCCACCCCATGCAGGAGACTCTGAGAGCACTGAGCAGCTCCTTCAGTGGGAGACTGCGGCACCCACGGTGCGGGACGGAGAGACTCTGCAGGTCTTTCTTCCCCACTGCTGTAAGACTCCACAACAAAGACTTTTGCAACTGATCAAACATACATCCATGCAATAAGACTAAGTGCAATACTCTTTATCTGACAAAGTTGTACTTTTACTCAGTTGTGTGTAGCATTTGTATTCTATTTTTATCCTTTTGTATATTTTATTTTATTTTATTCTATTCTATTCTGTACAGTTGTGTATAGTATCTTATTCTCATTGTATTCCAGTGTTCTCTAATTTTTGCTATATAACTTTGCACTGTCCACTTTCTGCTGTGACAAAACTAATTTCCCACGTGTGGGACTAATAAAGGTTATCTTATCTTAGCAGGTGGTTAAACCTCACATAAATCTCCCCCCTGTCTGTATGATCACAGCTGCCTCTCTCTAACACACACCCCCACAGTCATATGCTCTTAATCAAAGGCTTCACCCAAACACATGGCCTGAAGCAGTAAAGCAGGAATGGAGGGATGAAATGTAGACAGCGAGCCACTTCAGGTCAAGAGAAACCAATAAAGACGAGAGGCGAGAGAGAGAGAGAGGAAGGAAGGAAAGGAGAGATGGGTTATTGCTGTTGGTAAGAGTGCAAAGGTACTCCTTCAGGCACAACACACACTTATTTTCAGCTGACTGTGTGCCTTCAGAAGATTCTTGTTTTGCTTCTCAGTGTGGAGCTCACTCTCAGTCTTTCTGCTTTTGCTCTTTGTTTGCTTTATGCAAACCTGTCCCCATTACCTCCTGGCCTGTAAATATTCTTACTCCATCATCTACAGAAATTATTTTTTTATAAACAGGATTATGAAAGAGACAATGTCGAAAAGCTTATATTATGAAAAATTAAGCAATAAAAGATCGTAAAAAGCTTTTTACCTTTTATACATTTCCCACCATCTTTGCTTTTGGAGAACTCTCTCTTGTCTCTTACAGTCTCTCCAATCTCAATGCTGGTCACATGGTGTGGGCTGTTTTCTCACTCTCTGATAGGGTGCTCTATCTAAACTGCTCACAGGTGATGCTGGCTCTGCAAACAGCTTGACATCCCACCTCAACCCCTGCTTACCTTTTTTTAGCTTCCTACCTGTGCCCATAGGTAGAAAGCTGAAGTCAGGATCTTTTGTCCAGCTGTTACTAAATGTATTAAATGATCTTAATAGAGAGAAAAATCATTCAAAACAAAATGTGCTTTCATTATTTTCATTGTTTTATAGCTTGGGAATGAAACCTCACCTCAGTGTCCTGAAGTGGAAAGAGTTGGCTGTATGAAGAACTAGTATCTATGTCTGGTATGTTAAATAACTAAAACATCAGTTGACGACTTCTTCACTTGGGTATGTCCACCTGCAGCTCCAGTCAGACCAGGACCATGGCGATGGCTCAGTAAAGTACGTTCTTTCTGGTGAGGGGGCTGGCACCATCTTTGTCATTGATGAGAATAACGGCGATCTGCACGCCACGCGCCGCCTTGATCGAGAGGAGAAGGCCTTTTACATCCTCAAAGCCACAGTGGTCAACAAGTGGACGGGTCAAAAACTGGAGCCAGAGACCGAGTTCATCATCAAACTCCACGACATCAATGACAATGAACCAAAGTTCAGCAAAGAGGTGTATACTGCCAGTGTTCCTGAGAGGTCTGATATTGGTAAGGACCTCTCTCACTGCACTTTGCTGCTTTGTGTTTTGGTAATATTAGTCAGTAACAGTCATGGTAATGCAACTCTTTCAGGTACATCGGTCACCCAGGTGACAGCTACAGATGCTGATGACAGAATGTATGGGAACAGTGCCAAACTGGTCTACAGTATCAGTCAAGGACACCCATACTTCTCTGTGGAGCCAAACACTGGTATGTTTGACAGACATCGAGTACTTCAGGGGTGTCCAACTCCAGGCCTCGAAGGCCGGTGTCCTGCAGGTTTTAGATCTCACCCTGGGTCAAAACACCTGAATCAAATGATGAGTACATTACCAGGCCTCTGGAGAACTTCAGGACATGTTGAGGTCATTTAGCCATTTGAATCAGCTGTTGGATCAAGGACACATCTAAAAGCTGCAGGACACCGGCCCTCGAGGCCTGGAGCTGGACACCTGTGGAGTACTTGATTAGGGCTGTTCGATATAACGATATATATCGGATGACGATATAAAAACGTCTATCGTTTCATTTTACGCTATCGTTTGTTTCGTGGTGTCGCAAAATAAACAGTTTACGGCAATATTTTTTCATTATTTTGATGGTCACTGTAGTGGCTATATTAATTTCCTAAAGTTCTCTCTTTCTCTTATATTTAAAATAACCACATTACAGACGGACAAGCGCTTGTTTTTATGCGTTGTCGTTAGCAACAACGACGGTAAAACCACCTCGTGTCCGCTTGTTTATTTTCCACATAAACCTTTCACAATAAAGCTCAGGATCCTGTTGAGACTTTTCAAAATAAACTGAATCACGTGAAAGATGCAGAGTATTTACGGATGAGAAGCAAAAAAGAGCCGTGAGGTGCTAAAAAATAAACCTTAGACTCAAACGTTAGAACAGGCTTTTCAACCGCAGCACACTGTGTAATAAATACTCACAAAGAAAATGGCGGCCGTTACAACCTGTGTCTAAAAATGTATCGTTTCATGCATCAGTTAAAACACTTGAGTCCAGGTACGCGACGCCCAGCTGGAAACACTTCACGCAAGTCGAGCTGCCCGAGATTCACAGAATTTACAGAAAATGTTACATTTTTGTGATTTATATCGTTATCGGACGATAGATGTCTTAATATCGGGATATGAGAGTTTGGTCATATCGCACAGCCCTATACTTGATGATACTGATCGTTAGGGATGGGTACCGGTATCGGGCACCGGTTCTGACATAAACCGTAGTAACCAGACCGAAAAGCAGCGCACATTTCGGTGCTTTTTTTTTTCGGTGCTTTTTTTTCGGTGCTTTTTTTTTTCCTGAGCCAATTCTAGCCAATCATTTTACGTTTCCGAGGATAGTAGGCGGGGCCAGGTACGTACGTTCTTTTAGAGCAGAGCTACAGATTAAAAATGCCCAAGGCGAAGCGGTCAAAGTCTGGCTGTACTTCACAGCAAAAGCTGCAAACTCAGCAGCCTGCAACAAGTGCTTTAAGCTGATACTGTCAAAGGAGGTAACACCTCGAATCTGATGAAACACCTGGCGACGCATAGCGTTTTTTTAAAGGGCCCCTAGCCCTGTCAGCGTAGCAGAAATGATGAGGATGATGATGGCAGCAGCAGCCGTTCTCCTCTGCGTGAGCAGCTTAATGTTGTTCGTGTGTAATTTACGTTGAATTGGCTAATCACGTCATTACATTAATGCATGTAAGGTGAACTAGCAAACACCGTCGTAGCTACATGGGGCTGTCTTCTTGTTTGATGGCAGATACTCCCTTCACCCTGGCCAAAAAGGCTAAAATGACCAAAGAAAAAGTGGAAAACAGCTAAACATGAGAGGTTTTTGGACAAAGTTTGTGTTTTTTCCATTGTTTAAGCACTGCTTCCAGCCAAGAGTGATACCATATATGCCCTATAGCTGCAGAAAAGGCTAACATTGTTATCTTTTTACAAAAACAACAGCTGAACATGAGAGGTTTTTGGACCAATTTTGTGTTCTCCATTCTTTAAGCACCGGTTTGAGCACCGTTTAAGCACCGGCACTGTTTCAAAAGTACCGGTTTGGCACCGGTATCAGATAAAACCTAAACGATACCCATCCCTACCGATCGTGACAAAAGCCTAACTTTTTGTAAAATGTGTCTTTATAAAACAAATTATCACAGTATATAGTCAGATTCTCAAAACCTTTTGCTGCCTAGTCATGAATCGGAATGATGACTGTATTTCAAGAATTGACTCAAACTGGAAAAGTCGTTGCTGCCTTCACCTTTTTATAGAGCTGACCAATATGGTCCACATCTGCCTCCACTCACTGGACCTGCTGCTGCCTCAGCCTGCAGCCTCCTTCACCTCCTCATCTCATTCCTTACGCCTGAAACCCATTAACATTGGCTGCTCTCAGCAATCAGCCTAGTTTCATCATACAGTCCTAACCTATGAGACTCAAAACTTAAAGAAGTCCAGTCGCTCCCTGGACTAACATGACCTGGATGACTGAGGACCTACAGAGACGTAGAAGGATCATTATCGGTTACCTGTAGCTCCCCTCGTCTCCAGATTGGTGTGAACTACTCGTACAAAGTTAGAACTAAAAGTGCGTAAATGGGTCATTTAAATGGAAAGTAGTAGGAGGAAGTTTGAATTGTCCGTGTGTTCCTTTAAGATAGTCTTTAATGCTAAACTAGGCTAAATGTAGCACATGAAACTGATCTCACGCCTGTGACACGTGAGGGACACATCCCAAAATGTCACACTGCTGACGGTGTGTAACCAAAGCCGTGGACTAATTTCACTGGATTTCACTCTTACATGCACATTCTAATGTTCTTGCACAGCACTGTAAAGTTCATGTAAATATCTTTGGTCTGATAGAGCTTCACTAAAATATATTGTTATAGATACATCCATCCATCCATCCATCCTCATCCGCTTTATCCGAGGTCGGGTCGCGGGGGCAGCAGCCTAAGCAGAGAAGCCCAGACCTCCCTCTCCCCAGCCACCTCCTCCAGCTCATCCGGGGGAACACCAAGGCGTTCCCAGGCCAGCCGAGACATATAATCTCTCCAGCGCGTCCTGGGTCTGCCCCGGGGCCTCCTCCCGGTGGGACATGCCCGGAACACCTCACCCAGGAGGCGCCCAGGGGGCATCCTTGTCAGATGCCCGAACCACCTCAACTGGCTCCTTTCGATGTGGAGGAGCAGCGGTTCTACTCTGAGCCCCTCCCGGATGGCCCAACTTCTCACCCTATCTCTAAGGGAGAGGCCAGCCACCCTTCGGAGGAAGCTCATTTCTGCTGCTTGTATCCGCGATCTCGTTACAGATACGTTATAGATACAATGAATTGCAAAATATATACCTATTGTGCAATGTTACTGAGAGGAAAGCCAGATCAGATCGACCTGCTAGTTCTTAAAAGGCTCAGAATGAAATATTTGCTGTGACAGGCACAATAAATGGTAAATGGACTGATTCTTATATAGCGCTTTTTTACTATCCCGGAGTACTCAAAGCGCTCTATACAACACGCCACGTTCACCCAGTCACACAAGCACTACTTCTATACTGAGTACTTTCTAACTACACTCACACATTCATACTCCGATGGATGCATCGGAGAGCAACTTGGGGTTAGTATCTTGCCCAAGGACACTTGGCATGCAGACTGGAGGAGCCTGGGATCAAACCTCCAACCTTCTGATCAGTAGGTGACCTGCTCTACCTCCTGAGCTACAGCCACACAATATTATGTGAGCATGCAGTTAAAGACCTTCTGCAAGTAATTCAGATCATTAGAAGCATTTGTGGTGTAGTCAAAGGAGTTTGCAAAGAAAAGCGTCTGGACTTCTTTGAGTTGCTTGAAGACGTTTCACCTCTCATCCGAGAAGCTTCTTCAGTTCTAAGGTCAAATGGCCGAGAGTCCCAGATTTAAACCCAGTGGGAGTATCCCCCCAAAGAGGGACAAAGGACCCCCTGGTGATCCTCTAATCACATGCGACAAGGTGTGAAAGCGGGTGTGGGACCTAATCAGCCAGGGTTTCGGGTGAGCTCATTGTGAAACCTGGCCCCACCCTATCATGTGATTTCCTGAGGTCAGATGGCCCAGGATGTGAGTAGGCGTTAAGGCGTCTGGGGAGGGAACTCAAAACTGGATTATAGATGGCAGACAGTTGGTGTCGTAAACCACCGCCTCTGTTCAAAGATGGTCGCTCACAGTGGACATAGATGGCCTCTTTCACTCCTCTTTCAAACCATCTGTCCTCTCTGTCCAATATGTGAACATTGGCATCCTCAAAGAGTGACCTTTGTCCTTAAGATGCAGGTGGACTGCTGAGTCTTGTCCTGTGGAGGTGGCTCTTCTATGTTGTCCCATGCGCTTGTGAAGTGGCTGTTTGGTCTCTCCAATGTAGAGGTCCGGGCATTCCTCACTGCACTGTACAGCATACACCACGTTGTTCAGTCTGTGTTTTGGAGTTTTGTCTTTCGGGTGAACCAGTTTGTGTCTGAGTGTGTTGCTGGGTCTGAAGTACACTGGGATGTCGTGCTTGGAGAAAACTCTCCTGAGTTTCTCTGATACACCGGCTACATAGGGGATGACAACGTTGTTGCGTCTGTCTTTCAACTTGGAGATAACATGATTGCGACCACAATGAGCCAAGTTCTCATGTATTTCTCTAAGGATAAGCTTTGTGACGTGAAGATCCTTGTTCAGGATTGCTGGCCGCTTAGACTCCTCGGGTAGAGGTGCTCTGCTGAGTCGCCCTCCGACCCTGAGGATGCCTTGTTCAAGCACTGGACTCAGTTTGAAAAGACTACTAGTCCTCTTTACCCCTTGACCTTTAGAAAGTGCGGTGATCTCTTTGGAAAATGTCCTCCTTTGACAGTAGCAAATGATTGCTTCTTCAGCCTTAGCAAGGTTCTCTACAGTTAGCTTATTGGTGTCCCCTTGAAACAGGCTATCTTTGAAACCTTTCATATCCCTCTCGACTTCAGGTGGAGCTTTAACAGCACTCAACTCCTTCCTTTTGCGACACAGTTGCAGCAGAATGCTCTTGACTTTAAGCATCCATGCCACTGCCCTTTTAAGCTTAAACCAGGATGAGAAGTACTGCAGGAATTCCAGCACTACATCTTCACATTCCTTGATTGTACTAGCACACACCAGGTTACCCTTTACCTCTGGGTCATCTATAGTCAGGCCTTCAACTGGGTGCACCTCTTCTGGCCACTCTTCCATGGGTTTGGTGAGAAAGTCCGGCCCCTGTAACCATGTGTGGGACTGCATGAAGCTCTCTGCTCGGAGCCCCCTTGACGCAAAGTCGGCAGGATTCAGTGAGGTGCTGATATACCTCCATTGCTCTGGACTGGAGCATTTCAAGATTGCATCCACACGGTTAGCAACAAAGGTACGGAATCTACTTGTTTGATTGCTGATATACTTGAGTACTGTGGTACTATCTGACCAAAATACAGATGGTTGGAGTGGAAGCTGCAATTCAGATGCCAGAACCCTGTCCATGCGTGCTGCCATTGTTGCTGCGGTAAGTTCCATGCGGGGAACTGTAATGGGCTTAAGTGGGGCCACTCTTGCCTTTCCCAACATGAATGCGCAGTAGACTTCGTTACGGCTGTTCCTCTGTAGCAAGTAGCTTACTGTACCGTAGCCCTCTTCACTGGCATCAGCAAAGTGTTGCAGCTGATTGTATACTGACTCTCCAAAGCCCACAGGTTTAAAGCATCTTGGAACGCTTATGTTCTCTAGCTGGTGGAGCTGGGTCTTCCACTTGAGCCACCTGTGAGCTAGGTCCGCAGGTATGATGACATCCCAGCCAACCTTTCTCCTGCAAAGCTCTTGCAGAATCTTCTTCGCTTGAAGCGTGACTGGTGACAAGATACCCAGTGGGTCGTAGACAGAACTCACAATGGACAAGAGGTTCCTCCGAGTGGGTGTCCTGTCCGGCATGACAATCTTGAACCTGAAGCTGTCAGATTGAATACACCACTGGACTCCCAGCGCTCTCTCAATGGGAAGTGTGTCCTGATCCAGATCGAAATCTTTAACCTCTGATGCCCTTTCTTCTTCTGGAATAGCAGACAGAACTGCTCTGC
>JAQSNX010007913.1:0-25873 GCA_029532605.1 Oreochromis grahami
TAGGTTATTGAATCAGTGTCTGTTGTGAGTAGTCAAGTAAGTTGCCTGCAATGATATTTAAGGTCCAGCAGGTGTCAGTATGGAGCAAAACAGCAACACTGTGTCGACACAGTATCGATACAGTTTGGGGAATGTGCTGAAACGCTTCACGAGGCCTCATCTACCCATCACTACTAAACTTGTTTCCTGTATCCACCTCTGGGCAGGGCTTGCCATCCTCTCACCTGTGCAGCTCACCTGGAATTAATTCATGTCAATGAACAGAGGGTATTTATGGCCAGCTTCACCGTCATCTCACTGCCACTTCATCTACTCACCTAAGTCGGTGTTACATCCTGTGAGGCTGTGGGAGTGTGTGGGCGTGGTGTTGTCCTCTCCCTCTCCCTCTCTATTGCCCCTCCCCTGTTCTCTCTGCCACTGCCTTCTCCTTTGGAACACACCTGCTGCTCATCCGCCCTCGTTGACCACCAATTACCCTCAGAGGTGATATAAGCTGGAGGAGAGCAGTGTGGATGTGGGAGAGGCTTCTGGTGGATTTCCTCTGTGTTGGTCAGTGTGTGTGATTCCAGTCTAGGTGTGGAAAAGGCCTGCTCTGTGTGTGTGTGTGTGTGTGTGTGTGTGTGTGTGTGAGTGTGAGAGAGAGAGAGAGAGAGAGAGAGAGAGTGACCAGCCCCACCGTGCGTGGCTTGTTGTGAGTAGCTCAACTGGGCAGTGGTTTTGCTTGAGTGACGGCGGCCTCCATTACTTGGTTTGGCCTGCCTGGTTATTGCTAATAGCAGAGTTGCTGTCTTATCCTGTTGAAGCCTTATAGTTGTTTTCTTTGTTGAAGTGGTCACCATCTCTTTGGGTTGGCCTGTCTGATTTATCAAAGCAGCGTTGCTGTCTGTAACCAACTTTAAGGTATAAAGGTGAATTACAGCACAATAACTACTTGGGCTCGTAATGAGACCCTGGCCAGTATCAGAAGACACCAAATTCGTATGGAGCCAAGGTATTGAGCAGCAATAATGACCTGGACACAATGTTAACTTTTGAGTAGCCACTCTTGTATTGTTACAAGGTATAATAGGTATTGTCCAATTTATACAGAAGAAAGTATAAAATAAATAGTGTGCACACTGAAATAAAATGAAAGTACTGCTGGGGCCCTTTAAGGATTTAGAGTTAAGTTGGCAAAAACCAACTTCAAAGGTCCGTGTGAGTGTAATTGGAATGTATGAGTGTGTGGGTGTGTATCTTCTTTGGGGCGGATCGTCCTCAAAGTGGTTGGCTCGCCATCTATCATGACCGGAATTTTGTCCTGTCCTCGGACTTTTCTGTCCTCTCCAAAAAACCTGACCTATAATCCAGGTCATAAAATGTACATTCTAATCAGTCTCTTTCAGATGCATTGTTTAAGGTTAAAATGTAAAAATCAGAATATTGCATCAACCTCATATTCATTGCATCAACAACTTAAATCTTATCAAATCTCAGAGTTCTGTTGTACAACATTCAGTTTTCAAGTATATCAAATATGAGAACTAAACATCTAAGTTGCTCAAATATTTTTCTATTCATGTAAACATTAATTAAACAATACTTATGGTAAGTAACCATTGGCATTCAAAATGCAATACACCATAACAATTTCAGAACTATGTGCAAATAAGCAATAAAATACACATGTGAGTTCAGTTCAGAGGTATTAAAGCAGTGTGCTTAATTTCTCCACACTATAGGCCTATCCGTGAGAGAGAAATGCACTAAAAATTACCCTCTAGGTTAACTCACAGTGAACTGACAAAAAAAATTAGCTTTAGAGCGGCTAAGGAACATGTTGCTCACCGTTGCTCTGTTTCACAAAAGCCCAACACACGCTGGTGTCGGAATTGCAGCAGCTCTCCGGATGAAAGGTGAGTGGTTAGCCTGTGAAAGAGACTGAGCTAACATTAGCGTGATCACGAGGGTAAGTTTCTACAAGTTTTTTCCTTCGGAATAACACTCGTCTTACCGACGTTGCTTCTCTCCTTCATCCAGCCACTCGACTCCGGACTTCCAGCAGGTAAGTATGCTGGCTTTCCTTCCTCTCAATTCTGAGTTTTTTCCTGTCTTTTGTCCGTGGATTTCTCGGTTTGAGTAGCAGATGCCTCCACTCCTCTTGCTGAGATGAGAAAAAGCCCGGGAGCACCATGCACCTTCACCTCACTTCCTGGCTGACAGGGTCAGTGCGGCCTGCGTAGGCTCTGATTGGTCGCTGAGCTAGGTGCCCTCACGTGGGGTGAACTGAGAGGTGCATTCAATGGTCATAGGAAATATGACGTTCTGTTGATGTGGACAGTTAAAATAAAGAGAATAAATACTCTTTCTTTATCATTGGTGTAAATGTGTTTTTTCCATCTGGGCTACATGTTTCTTTCTGTTGTTACTGTTTATGATTATTGAGTTAATTGATTATAATAAAGATTTATTTTGTGTTAAATACCTCTGCCTGGTGTTCTTTTCATTTCAACCCGGATCCAACTGTTACTGTACCCCACCCTCTTCGCCTAGCTTTCATGTGGGGACTTAACAAAGTGGGGGCTCGTCCGGGATTTGAATGAAAAGAATTGAGTTAATTATGATTGTGAACAGGTGTTTGTGTGTTGTGTGAGGGTCATTTGACTAGCTGCTGCTCTCCCCAGCTAGCATAGGGGAGTGTCTAGCTGAGCGTTTGCTCTTCTTTCGGACACTCGTTTTTTGTTTTGCCTTTGTTATTTTCGGAGCAAACCCGGGTGGGGATTAATTCTCTGTTGGGGGTAGGCTTTTCGGTGCCTTTGGCAGTTGATGATTCGCCTTTAAAGTTGCCTCAAGCCTGGTACGCTCCAGAAGCTAGGTCAGGCTAAATTTTGAGTAGGCAAGACTGGGGAGAGTGTTGGTAAAATTTTAGTCAGTGGTTGGTTGACTTGACTCAACATATTTTCTTTCGCCTGCTTTTGGTTGTGTAGTGAAGGTGTTGTGTGGCCCTTGGGTGGTTAACTTGTTTCGGGCCGATTTGAGTTTTCATCGCCACTTTTGATATTTCTGGGTTTATGGCAAAGCTGTCGCTTGCCGTGCTGGATGTTTGTAGGAAGAGGGATCTGCATGAGGTGGCAACACATTATGGGATCAGTGTCTCCACTGATCTACGCAAAGCGGAGCTGAAGGCCACTCTGGTGTCTGGGCTGTTGGAGAAGGGGGTGGTTGTAATGCAAGAATTCCCGAGCACACCCGGTCCAGCTGGACCAAGTACAGCGCCTCATGTTCCAAGCCAGGTCGTAGAACCGTCATTATCTACACCTGTGGGCCAGGGACTGCCCAAGGGCGGGCCAATGACGCTGCCCCGTTTTGATCCGCTTTCCACCCAGTCATCGGAGGGTTCTAAGCAGGATGCTAGGCTCAAAGTCTATCTGGCTCATTTCCAGCTGGAAAAGGAGGAGCGTGAGAGGGAGTTCCAGCTGAAAAAGGAGTTGGAGCTTAGGCGTTTGGAGGGGGAGCTGGCTAGGGCTAGGGAGGTCAAGCTGAAGGAGGTGGAGGTGGAGGTGGAGGCGGAGACTAAGGTCAAGCTGTGACAGCTGGAACTCCAACAGGCCTCCTCCCCTCCTGTGGCGGCCTCGCTGTCACAGACAGAGGTACAGTTTGATGTAGGCAGGAATAGTCATTTGGTCACTGTGTTTCGTGACACTGAGGTAGAGATTTGTTTTGAATCATTTGAACGGATAGCGACAGCCTTGCGTTGGCCACGGGATGCGTGGGCCATCCTACTGCAGTGCAAGTGTGAGGGCACATACATATAATTTGTGGAAAATTGTCATGTGCGGCCTGTCTGAATAATCCAAAAGGAAGTGACATATTGAGGAGAGCCCGTGGGCGCGCAGAAACAGGAAGGTGCACGGTTGGAAGCAAGCGGGGTGTGCGGTACCGATCTCGCGCGCGTGCCTTCACAGCAGAAGACACCAGGAAAGCCCTGCGGTCAGAACGAACCCGAATGAAGAGTAACCGAGAGGTTAGTGAGGCAATGGACGGGATCGCCGTGAGTTTGTGGAGTTTCCCTCCGTGTGCGGAATCCGACTCTGGTTACAGCGGACCTCCGGGCGCGGCGCTGGGGTGTAGTGTTGACGGAGATAGCGTGAGCAGGGGAGCTAAGTGAGAGCTAAGGCTAGCTGCCCTTCCCTTTTAACTCACACCCGTTTTCAGCGCTATAGGCAGAGTTTGACTGTAGAACACGTATAGAAAGTGAGGCAGCACGGCCGGCTGTCTGGCAAAGGGCTAGCGTGTTTCCGGGAGGGGAGTTGGACGGCTTCGCTTCGCATTGCCCGGGGACTGCCAGAGCTTTGATACATTCCTTGGACCCGACGTTTAGGACCTCAGGAGTCAGGTGTTTGGATTACCCTGCCACTCAGACGACGTTCTGGTCGTTCACCCTGCTTCAGTTGGCTGTATGTGAGAGCATCACTCTTTTCTAACCCGTTGGTTCTTCACGCCCTGTTTCTCTGGAGACAAAGGTACAGTTTCTGTGTTCTTTGGTTTTTTTTTTTTTTGGGGGGGGGGGGGGGGTTTGTGAACCCAAGACTGGATATTCTGCTCCGGCTGTGGAATTTCTGGACAGCCTAACAGACTGAAACTCTGGTTCACGACAGCTACACCTAGAACTGTTTATTGGTTTCACATACCAGGGACAATTCACTGGATCGGACTTTACTGTAAAGACTGGAACTATTTTTTTTTTTTTTTGTGTTTGGACAAGTAATGTGATGAAACTGTGTTAACCATTCTAGATAAGGTTAACACAGGAATTCTCTTAATTGTTCTGCTGTATTGTAATCTTTGTGCCCTTTTCCTGTGGCTAGTGTGGTTTGGGAGGGGTCGAGAACTCACAACTTTGGGTCACAACAGTCTGTTTGATTTATTTTATTTCTTTTGTCTTGGAGTTTCTTTACTGTCGCCCTTTGCTCTCCAGGACCCTGTTAACATTGATAATCAGTCTTGGTTCATGAGGGCCATCCAAACAAATAAAAGGGGCCACATTGTTTAAAAAGTCATTGTTGTATGCTTCTGTCCAACCCAGGTGTCCTTGGAGTAGGGGCATCCGAGTTGTCTGGTTAGGTACAGAAAAACGGAGGTAAGCGTGGCTGTGTTAATATTCAACAGTACAGTGCACGCCAGACAGTCGTTGTTTCGCAGGTTTTGGGCCCCGGAGCCCTTTTTTTGTGCCTGTAACAGCCAGACAGCTAAAACCATTCTTACAGAAGTAAGTATCAAGGTTAACTGTACTGGGGGGGTGTCACGGACTCAGATCCCACCACCCTTTAGTCGTTCAGGGCAGCCTGTGCGCTTCTTCACCCCTACATAGCTGGGCTAGTAGCCCCTTACACAAGCTGGTGGGCAAGGCACAGGAAGTTTGTTCCTCGTTGTCCGCGGAGTGCAGTTTGGATTACGAGAAACTGAAAAGTGCTATCCTGTTAGCTTACGAACTAGTCCCCGAGGCTTATAGGCAGCGATTTCGGGGTTTGAAAAAGGTGCAGGGTCAATCCTTCCTGGATTTTGTGAGGGAAAAGAGTGTCCTCTTTAACCGATGGTGTATGGCCTGTAAAGCTGCAGACCTAGTGTCGGTACGGGAGTTAATTCTCATTGAGGAATTTAAAAACTGCATCTCCGAGCGAATGCC
The DNA here is from genome assembly GCA_029532605.1 of Oreochromis grahami. NCBI lineage: Eukaryota > Metazoa > Chordata > Actinopteri > Cichliformes > Cichlidae > Oreochromis > Oreochromis grahami. Next base: position 5,666 of record JAQSNX010007913.1, read on the forward strand.
AGTATATCTGAATGAACAGAAAGTCTCCACATTGCAGCAGGCCACGACACTGGCTGACGAGTTCACACTCGTCCATAAAGCCAGTATCGTTAAGCATGACCGACACGACACACTAGCGAAGGCTAGCGGTGCTAGAGGTGAGCAAGGCACAATGGGGGAGGTGCCTGTGCCTCGCCCCAGGTCAGACCGGAAATGGTTTTACTGTTTTAAATCTGGCCATTTAATAGTAGACTGCGAGGCCTACAGGCGAAGGCAGCCAGCCTCAACACCACAAGTCAAAAGGGATGGGGCTGATTAAAATCGCTTCCCTTGTTAACAGACCCATTAGCACTGAGACTCCTGATGAATGTTTTAAACCCTTCATTTTTAAAGGAGCAGTGTCGCTCTCTGGTGAGCCTAAAGATGAGCGCACTGTGACCATTTTACGTGACACAAGTGGCTCACAGTCCCTCATACTGGCCAGTGCACTTGCCTTTGATGAAAAGACTGCCACTGGCACTGATGTTATTGTTAGAGACGTTGGAATGACTTATGTGCCCGCCCCCCTCCATCGAATTTGGGTGTGGAGTGACCTAGTAAGTGATATTTTTCCTGTGGCTGTGTGTCCTTGCTTCCCGATTGATGGCGTGGATTTCATAATGGGCAATGACATTGCAGGCGGGAAGGTTTATCCTACCCCAGAGGTCACAAAGACTCCTGCCCCAAGACCTTTGTCTGATGCTTTAAATCGGCAACACCCGGATGTATTTCCTGTAGGTGTTCTTACCCGGTCACACGCCCATCGGCAGGGAGAAGTGGTTGACTTGTCAGAGTCAGTGGTCGGCTCTATTTTGGAAAAGGATGTGATGCCCTCCGAGGAGGAGGTGGGTCCTGACACCAAGGAGCTGGCTCAAGAAGTAGCTGAGCCTGCTCCTGAACCTGCAGCCCCCCCCCCCCCTCACGTGGGAGGCCCTTATTATCGCTCAGAAAGAGGACCCGTCGTTAGCCAAATGTTTTGCCGCCGTAGATGAGAGCGATGGTCCGACAGGAGACAGGAAGCAGACATTTGTTGTTTGTGATGGATTGTTAATGCGCAGGTGGACCTCAGAGCCAGGGGAGGACTGGAGTGTAGTCCAACAGATAGTGGTCCCGGCTAGTTTGCGTCAGCATGTGCTACAATTAGCCCATGATCATTCATGGTCAGGACATTTGGGGATAACTAAAACATATGACCGTATTTTGCAGCACTTCTTCTGGCCAGCAATGAAGGCAGATTTTGCAAAGTATTGTAATACTTGTCACACGTGTCAACTGGTGGGCAAACCAAACCAAACTGTGCCCCCAGCCCCACTATGTCCAATACCTGCTGTTGGTGAGCCATTTGAACACGTTTTGGTCGATTGTGTTGGCCCGTTGCCAAGAACACGGGCAGGTAACCAGTTTTTATTAACCATAATGTGCTTGTCCAAGCATTTCCCGAAGCAATTCCTCTGCGGAGGATCTCCACTGCAAACATTACTAAGGCGCTAATCAAATTTTTTACCACCTTTGGACTCCCAAAAACAGTGCAAACGGACCAGGGAACTAATTTCTTATCCCGAGCATTTAAACAGACTTTAATCTCCCTTGGCATTTCTCATTCTGTGTCCATTGCTTACCACCTTGAGTCGCAGGGTGCACTTGAGCGTTGGCACCAGACGCTTAAGGTGATGCTGAAAAAGTACTGCCATGACATGGGCAGGAGTTGGGTTGAAGGTGTCCCCTTTGTGCTGTTTGCGATACGTGATGCTAAGCAGGAGTCCATGGGGTTCAGCCCAGCTACCCTTGTGTTCGGCCGCGATGTGCGGGGCACACTAAAGGTGTTGAAAGAGAGGTTCCAAAGTGTTCCAAAACCTAACGTGGTAGATTTTGTGAAGACGTGTAGGGATCGATGGCAACATGCTACCTCACTAGCAAAAGAGGCCCTGTGTACATCCCAGGCAAGCATGAAGAAGTGGTACGACAGAAAGGCTGTGAAAAGACATTTTCAGGCTGGAGACAAAGTTGTAGTGTTGCTACCGGTGCCTGGTTCTGCTCTTTTGGCCCGTTTTGCGGGACCGTATGTTATAGTGAGGAAGGTGTCCGAGACAGATTATGTCCTCGGTACCCCAGAATGCAGGAGGAAAACTCGCCTGTGCCACATTAACATGTTGAAACCCTATCATGACAGGGAAACCCATGAGACTGTTGCCAGCGCAGCAACCCCCAGTTCTGTCCCTGCTGCCGTGCTGAGCGTAGATGTCGGTAAACAGGCTCTTACTCCTTGCTAGTGTTATTATTCTTTATTTACTTACCTAGTCTTCTATGTTCTCTAACTCTGTTGTGACACCACATCACAACTGACGCACAAAAACACTTATCACGCTCGCCTGCCCTCCTGTCACCAGGACTCTCCTGGATTCTGGAAAACACGGGTCAGCCTATCTCAGCTATCTCCAGCCAGCTACGTGGAACTCTGTCCCCCTCCAAGCCTAGCCTTCACCTGCCAAAGTAAGCCACACTGTCTCAGTTTTCACTATCACCCCTGGCTGTATTGTTGCACTCACTAACTCTGTTTTCTCTGTCCTAAGTGCGACCACCACGCCACCAGTTTCCCATTGCATAGCACCCCTCTGGCCATAATGTTGAACGTCATGCCAAGTAATGTGTTTTATGTTTAGCCACGCCAAGTTTCTAGCTTCGGCCTCACGTCAAGTGTAGTATTGAGTATTGCTTTCACCCCAAGTTTCTAAGTCTTGTACACCACATTAAATAATGCCTTTTTCCTTAGTTAAAACCTTGACTTTGTAATCCCTGAACCACCTCTGCCCATCTGTCTCGCGCTTGAGTTCAGTTTTGTACAGGCCCTCGGCCCCCCTTGACATGGGACAAAGAAGTTTTATTTGATTTTCTCTAATTTCTTTATGTATTCTGATTCTTTTGTCATAAATGACCATCAACCTTTAGTAGAGGCCTCTATTTTAAAAAAAAAAACTACGGGGTTGTTTCTTGCTGCTGCCCCAAATGAGTAAAAAAGACAAAGTTTTTGTTTTGTGTTTTTGTTGTAGGTGTTAACCCCTTAATGCCTAGTATATCATATTTAATACATACAGGGTTTTTTTTAGGTGGTTATTACTTAAATTGCATGATAATAAGTTGAAATGAAATCGCTACATTATTACGTTCTGGTTTCCTCCTTGTTACCCTACTATTACCCCTTTATTACTGAGCTGTAATAGAAAGTGCTGCCTATTTTTGAAGTGATCCTTTATCAGTCTTTAAGCTTTATTTGAGGTGCATACATTTATTAAAGTGCATGTGATTAAAATAAACAAATAAGCAACAAAAAAGCTTCTATAAGATGTTATCGTGTTACCTTTTGGGAATTTAAATCACTACTGTATATAACATGTAAAACTTTAAACTGTGAAAGAACTGAAACAGCCAGAGTAAAGTCATACAGAGAGTGGAGTGCAGAAGTAATTGAAGGACGGTCACCTTTGTGGATTTAGTCTCTCAGGCTGTTGAGAGGCATTGTCAGGAGCTGTTAGAACAAAAAAATAAAGCTGAAGTTTTTTATAATGTATAGTGAATGTTGATTTCTGTTAGTAAACACACTCCACTTCTCTAGCTAAACATGCAACAAAAAGTCACGCAAGCAGGAATATTAATAGGGAAGTGATATTGCCAAGAAGCTATAAATACAACAGAATCACATGGGGGGAAAGTACTACCAAGAAAAGGAAATGCTACTGCAACAATCATGAGCTGTTGAAGGTTGTGTTTTTGTTTGTTTGTTTTTTAAACTGACAAACCCAGGAATCATTGCCAGACAGTACCATACACATTACTAAAGGTCACATGGCACACTACAAAGAAGCTTTTAACTTTAAGTTAGTCCCTCCTATCCCTAGGCTAGCCAGGAGATGTAACAGTCTGTCTCCTGAATTTAATTTGAAAGCTGGTTCCACAGCAGAGGGGCCTGAAAACTGAAGGCTCTCCCTCCCATTCTATTTTTAAATACTCTAGGGACAACAAGTAAGCATCTACTACATGCTTACTTGTTGTACTTAATTGCTGTATCTACTACATCTAACCTAATTAAAAAAAAATACTTATCTATTTTAAACCAAATCAGGATAAATAAAATTAATTCAGCAGGATCAAGTGAAACAAATTCATACCTCGAGTTTGGTTGAAACGTTGTATTAAACTGTCAATGTAATCTTTTAAAAAGTCTTGGGTAACTAAACATTTATCAGTATACCCCTCCAGCTGCTGTGGATCATCCTTCACAAGTTTTTTCATCCATTCTGTTTTGGGTTCTGGTCGCCCTGTCTTGCTATCATAGTAACCTCCCCAGACTTCATCAACAAGTGCAACCACCACAAACTCAGGGATGCTCTGGACTCCAGATGTTTGAGTGAAGAAAAACTTCAAGGAGTGTTTCACTGTAACACTGATGAGACTTTGAATAAGATGACATTGCCATTAAATACACTACTTTATTACAAGACTGTCAGCATTATATTCAAGGATTTATATGTTTTTGCCAATAATCCTTTAAGTAACTTCCATGTTGAAAAATCCGTTCCAAAATAAATGTTTAAGTGATATAAAGGACAATATGCTAACATTGTTTGGTGCACTTCTACAATATAACCTGCACTTGTTAGGCTTTCAATCAAGATAAAGTTTTTGTTTAAGAAATGCTTCTGCTATCTCTTAATCATTTAGAACTAATTAGAAATAAATATTCTCAACAGAAAGACTGAGAAAAAACTGCTCTCTCAGCAACATCTCAAACTACTTAGTTACTGTATTGGTGGGGCCTGAGGGAATTATCCTTGGGTTTATGATGCTGGGATTAAGGACAGCAAAACAATTTTTCTAGCTGTTCACCATCCAACAAAAAAGACAAGAATTTCATCTATATAAGCGTAAATAGCTTAAAGTGTTGCTTTAATCTTTTAAAAATTTGGTTTCTGATTAAATTGAGTCTGTTTAAAATATGACATCAATTTCAGATGAAGCTTTGCACATGTACTTTGAGTGACCCAGAAGAAGAGTGCACTGAGAATTTAATGTCAGCAATCAAGCTATCAAGGGTTAATTTTAATGATTTGAGGAATGCAACAATAATACAACAATGACAAGAAAATTGTCACCAGCTACTGGAAGAATCTGGTGATTTTCTTTTTTCTCTCTCTCTTTTTTTTTTATTGAGGATACAGAGTGTGGAAAATCACATGACAGTACCTACCGCAAGAACAGAGAGAAGTGAAAACTTCTAACAGACACCCATGGACCATTACCAGACAAGAGTGTAACAGCTCTGTTTGTTATAGGTCACATGACACCATAAAAACAAATTTAAGCTTTCTGCAATGTTTAATGTTTTTAAGGAGTAAAGACAACTGCACTCAAAAAATACTTGTCCATGATTTGCATGTTAAATGCCAGCATTTGTTCTACACTGCTCCACATAACAAAACTCTTTTCCCCAAATTTAAAATATCTCACAGGTAAGGAATTCATAAGTTTATGTTCTTAACAGCTATGGAGACCTGCAGCTCTTTATTCAGCCAAGACATAGATGCAGATATTAGAGAGAAAAGACATGATCACTTTAAGCATCATCAATCTACTGCCATGCAGTCATTTCACTGTGGCTCTGAGACTTATACTGTTATTTCAAGCTGTGGCTGTTTGGACCTAATGTTAAATTTGTCATTATGGACACAAACTCAAAAACTAAATACAGTGTTTCCACATTTGAGATTTCACAACTTTCTTTCTTTTGAAAGGAACAAATGCCACAGCTGCAATGAGGTTGATAGCTAGAGCAATCAGTGCAGCTCTGATGTCAGTGGGCTTCTCTGTTTAAATAAGTATGCAAACACAGAGTTACTAAAGAATGAGAGTAACAAATCAGAAAGCACCTGGTAGTGTATGTATGTGATATCTGTCATTACAATCACACATAACCATTAACCACATAATTATTAATACTCAGTTAATACATTAGTTATTCTTCTTTTGCACACTGAAGTATTCATATAAAAACTCTACATAGTACCTTTTTCACTGAAGCATCTTACTGAGTTGTAGTATTTGGTTTCTTGTGAACTGGTTTTTTGATTGAATTTGTGAATGTACATATGACAGAAGTCAGCTTATCTAACATCAGCTCAACAGTCAACTGATACTCTGTGTCAGAGGTGTCAAACATAAGGTCCTGGGAACAGAATCAGCCCACAAAAGGCTACCACTTGATGGTTTTGGAAAATGTGAAGGAGGTCAAAGATTTTGGACTTTTAACTGTATTTTCATAGGTTTTTACAGCTTTTTAAGTAATTACATAAATAATAACAATTAAAACAGAGAATTTATCACTTTATTCATGTAGGCAATGAGGCAATGAGGTACCAGAACTTTCTATAATTTTACACATCCAATTATTTGTGTTGATACATTTATTTAAATTTCTAGGTCTTTGACCCAACTTTTTGAGTTATTGTTTTGGATTTATTTGGATTATTTCTTTGCTTGATCCAAGATCAACTGTGACTGACAGGTAGGGGCTCTACTATTGGTCAGATAAACTGTCAGTCACATTCTTCAGGCAATCTAGAGTTAGAGTTCAACTCTCACTGAAAGGTGAAATGTATGAAAATATGTAAGATGAAATATGAGTTATTGATATATAAAACCTGTCTGCTAACACTGAATGAAACCTGAAGAATTTATCACAGCATCAAAGTTACTAAACTTTACTGTTAATGACATTTGCTTGTAAGTACTCGTCACAGATGAGGTGAATCTAAAAACACTGCTATATTATGATTTATTATTGTTATTATTATGGGACCTCCAACCAAACTGAAATGGCTAAAATATGTAAAATGTCATAATGTTTTTGTTTTTTTTAGTTCAGGCAAAAACATAAGCTTTTTCAGTCACCATGTATTTATCAGCCTGTTCAGTTTAAACCTGCTATCAGTTATCTCCTGTTATTCATTATCAGCTGCTTTGTGTTTTCATGAACAGTTTCACTGCTCTCACTTCATTATTTTCCTGAAAATCCTAGCTCCTGTACTGCTGAGCTCAGACTCATCATTGAGCTCTGCTCTCAAAAACTGACATAGTCTGTGTGTGATTTAAGTGCTTACATTTTTTAAAAACATGTTTAGCGCCACCTTCTGTCAGTACAGAATGTGACATCATCGAGTTGGTTCAATCAAATTCATCACATTCTTTATTCAACAGAATTCATTTAGTGAAGACATTTGAACTTCAGTAAATTAAAAGTAAGTATAATTTTTAATATTTTGCAGCCTTAGTTTTAGAAGAAATATTTTAGCGATTATTTAAGATATAAGGAAACGAGTGCAAAAAGAGATCTAATTGAGAATGTTTTCATTTTATCATCAGAATAATAAACCTTTATCTACTAAAGTTTCTCAAATGTACCAAAAATGGTCATAGGCATGAGCCGATATAATCGACACGTTGTACAAATGCTAAAATATTGTATGGACAATGGGTGCTAACAATTACTCTTAGGGGTCCTTTAAAGTTTGATAGCTTTTACACATATTGTTACTGTGACAATAAAAATGCATAATTAATTTGAAGCAATATTTACAGTACTCAACATTTTTTTTGAAAAAAGCAACAGAGATCTGCAGATACTTTAAAATCCCCTTCTTTTTCACCTACAGCAGGAATACTACCGGCTTGTATTAAACATTCAGAAGTTCAGAACTTCTAGCAGTGGAATTAGCCTTTATTTTTGAACCTTTTCAGTTTCTGCCTCAGAGTTTCCTGTTGGTCCTGTTGTTGGAGATGTTGTTTTACTCCCCCTTGGATTCTTCATCTGGAGAAGAAGCAACAATGGTGAGATTTAGCAGATTTTTATTCAAATTATGAATTAGGAATTAAAGCTTTTAATAGTTATAAGTGCTGCAGTTATTTAGGTGATATTTTTAGTGAGTTATTTGATCATTTGTTTTGGTAAGCTCCAACCTCTTGATCATTTTGTTTTTCATTCTTCTGTCTGTATTTCAGTGTTCCCACTTGAACACAGTGCGTAATCTCCCTGTAAAATGCAGCAACTTGATTTTACTTTCTGAGCAACTCATATTCTTTCACTGTAACAGGAGATCTTTCATTTTCTCTTCATTTGTCTCGACAGGGGAGGAGTGAAGATTGGTTTGATTTCGAGAGTGCTGTTGTTTCTGAATAGGGTGTAACAACCACTGAATCGAGTAGCATACACAGTGTCTAAACGGTACACTAATAGACTGAATGCTAGTTTACTCTGAGGACTGTGTAATCAGTCTGGTCAAAAGATCCACCAACATGTTGATGGCATTAACTTCAAACAGCCCCAGGATCAGCAGAGTGGACAGCTTTCATGAGCTGAATATAGACTGTATGCATAGCTGAGATGCAGCTTTCACATCTGTAAAGTGAAGCAAATGTGAAAGTGCCTGCAATGTTTTTATTGGCCAACAGGGGGAAGACTCACCTGATCATCTGATCATTGGCATATGATCAAATAGGTCCCTTGGTATGTGATCTCAGTAAAACGTTTCCTGGTGAGTTTATGGTCTCAGTCACTACTTTGAAGTTTTACAACATGATGTTCATTGTTCATTGTATTTAATAAGGTCAGTACCGTATGAAGGCACTCTGTTCTCAGCACTCCCTTATTATCTCCATTTAAATTTACCAAGATGGCCAAAATCCTCAGGTTGAAGATTCTGGGATTTCAATTAGATAAAATAGGATAAGATAGGATAATATGTATTGTCTCTTTTTCAAATGTAAAATCTTTTGTATTTAAAATTTGAAATCAATAAATTAAAAAACAAAGTTGATTTGTAAGTAAAGCCTGTTATATAAAATGTATTCTCTATGGCTATACAGACTCAGCTGTTCTTTAAACATGTTAGCTTTCTGTAGAGGTCGCCTACCTCCTTAGCTGGCAGAAGGCTTTACATGTATTTTTTAACTGTCTATGAATCATTCACCCTGAGCACACACAATATCTGAAGTTCATCTGTAGATCAGCCTCTTTTATTAAAGAAGTTAAGACTTTTCTGACTTTACTGTATTGTTGCATCTATAACATACATTTATTGAATTTATCTATAGCTTAAATTTATTTCATAATTAACTGTCTTGTAACAACAGCGACTTTTACTAGTTACTGTGTTGTGTTGTGTTGTGTTGTGTTGTGTTGTGTTGTGTTGTGTTGTGTTGTGCGTAGTGCCGAAGTGGGACAGTTTCCAGTTTTGTTGGACTATTGTACTAGGTATGACTGTGCAATAAAGAGTTATCTTATCTTATGTTATTATAATTTATAATTATATGTTTCTGAAGAAAATTTGATCTTATTAAATTTAAATCTATAAGGTTGCATGAATTTTACATTTAATATATTTATTGCTTAAATAAACATTTAATTAATGCACATAATTGCTCTGCCTTGCACATACACAGTATATGAAAAAATGAATTTTATGTACATTATATATTCACTTATAAGCTTCACTGATAAAATGTTGTTTTGAACACAACTGAAGGTCAGACCACTTTCTATTTGCTCAGAACGCCATTCCCTTAGAATAGAGAATAAAAGAGTTTAAAGAATTAAAAATGATTTTAAAATATAAGCTATTTCTTGGGGTGTTTATTTATAGAATCTTAAAATTACTGTTGCTTTGATGAAACATATTTTACTTACACAATCCAAATGTACATTCATTTGGACAGGGATTTAAAAGACGTAGAAAAGGGCTCATGGGCTTATAGTCCAGCTTGCTATCAGTGGTTTTTCTCCTTTTAGATAAAGAACAAGTTCATCCTGTTCCTCCTTGGCTAATATTTAACATTTGTCTTTAAAGGAGAACACTGATTATTAGAAGGTGTTGACTGAGTACTAATATCACATTTTCTAAATGGCTGTAACAACAAAGTGAGGTTAAATAGTATACAAATGGAATATGAGGAATTTTAACAAAATGAGAAAGTTGCTGGTTTCCTCTGGTGAATCTGTAAATAGCCTGGCCATCAGTCCAAGTCAAACATCCTAATACCCACCAGACTGTTGATGTCTGGCTGTTTGTTGATGCCAAGTATTTTGACCAGCTCAATCAGCAACCTGGAAAGCTGAAAATACACTGTATGTGAAAACTTGATATAGCGTCTGGGTCTAAACCAATGAAGACAATGTGGAAATATCTTAAAGCAGGATTATTTGTATTGCCTAACTCTTTTTAGTGCTAAATGACTGATACTGTACCAAAGTCTGTGAGAGAATGACCACTTGGCTCACTTCAGTTGGTCCTTTTTCTTATTTCTGGTCTCAATCAGCATTTTTAGGTCTTGTTCAATGCGACATAATAGTTATGCTTTAATTTACAGTCCCATTAGAGTCAAACAGGACGATAAAGCAGGATATGATTTAGAGCACCCAGTGTCACTGCTGTAGACAATATCCCTCAGTTTCTCAGTCAGATTCAGTCCACGGTCATTTCCAAACATAAAGATAGCGACAGTTGAAACATTAAGCTTGAGGGTTCAAGACTGGCTATAAATACAACTTTATAGGTAGATCAAAGTTTATCACCTTCATTATGACAGTGGTTATATTGTTCTATGTATGTTCTTCTGGTATCAGCATGAATTCTTTCCAGCTATTCTGGTTTCCTCTCACAGGCCAAAGAGATGCATGGGGCTACGTTAACTGAAGATTCAAAACTGGCCATAGGTGTAAATGTGAGTGTAAATCGTTGTCTATGTTTGTTGGGCCTGCAACAGGCTGGTGACCATCCAGAGTGTGCCCTGCATCTCAAACTATGACAGCTGGGATATGGCCATAATTTTATTCTTAATTGTTTGTGATTTCTTTGATAACCTATATAACAAGAGCACCCAGAGAGCCCAGCTCCCCTACCCCAAGGACGTGACCTTTACCTGATGTTCACTAAATTTAAATCAGGCCAAGCTGTTATGGGGGGGGGGAACTACTATATTTGATTTTTTGCAACATTTCAATAAATCAAGCGTTAAACCTATGAACCTCTGATTAGATATCACCTAAGTTATCTAAAGCCTTTAATGAAGCATTGCTATTATTTCTTTAAATGTGTAATGTAAGGTAAAACAATATGAGAACAAAGAATTATTAGATATTATAAATATATATTTAATGCATTCTTGTATAAAATGAAAACACTGTACAATCCTTTGATTGTAAAAGAAGAACAAAAATGTTTTGATGAAAACCTCAACTTGAAATAATACAAAATAAACGTGTGTAGGATGAAAGGATTGAAAGGAAAAAACTCCCAGACTTCACAAACAAACAAAACACAAAAATAAATGAAAAAACATATTTTAAGCAGCAATGCTGAAGCCAGTCTGACCTCGATGGGCTCTTGGGAGCATTATTGGCTGAGGGTCAGTCACCTTTTCTAAAAAAAGCTGAGACCTTCAAATAACCAGAAGAACTCAATGCACTGAATGCTTTAAAAAATAATAGATGATGTAGGGTGTTGTATTGAAGATACATATCAAGTCTAAAGTCCAAACTTAAAACTAGTAAAATATTGTTAGTATGTATAAAACCAATTAATTGAACTAAAATGTATTCCTTAAGCCACTGAAGGCTTAATGAAAACAGCAGTTTAGAAAGTGATTAGTAATGACAAATCAGGTTTGAATTCTTCAGTAACAAATAATGATTAGATCCTCATCAGAAAAACACCAGAAATTTAAAAAATATAATTAATAAAAATAATAAAATGACCAGTAATCTTCTTTGGTCCTAACATGTTTCAGTAGTGTGCTGTGTTTGTCTGTGCAGTCTCTGGATTCAGTCTGTCAATAGAAAATTGTACTTAGTAGTCAGTATAAGCTTTTAATGATATAAGTTTGCATATGATAGAATACTGTATGATGACCTTTTGATGACTTAGACTGTTGTCCACTACAAGACTGTTTTATAAATTCTTTCTCACAGCGATAATAGCTGTTATTATTTCACTCCTGCCAGGAAGAGGAGAGCTGGACACTCTTATCTGACGCTCCCTAACAAGAAGAGAGGCCGCGTCTTTCTGTATCCCACAACACACATGCATACACCTAAACCGCTCTTATCTTCACTCCCTACGCACTAACTTTCCTCTGCCTATGAATAGACGTATTCACTGTTGTATTATTTTTGCATATAAATAAAGACAAGTGCAAGAACAGAGCGCTGATCACAGGGCCCCCACTCTGTTGTGAGCGTTCTGTGACCGCCCTTGCAAGTAAAGATCTACAGTGTGTGTCTCTTCACTCTTAGACTCTCAGCTGAAGAAGTGTCATTTAGAATAAATCTCTTGACATTTATTTTGGTCCTTCGAGCCGGATCAGAAACATCAGAACTGTTATCTGTGACTCTGTTCCAAGGATTTAGCACTGATTCCTGACGCCGTGGGAAGCCAGCACCGAAGTCTGTGCACAGCCCTCTTAGATGAGGCTGAAAGCCCTGGAACGCTAAAATTCGGGTCCAGGCCGGTGTTTTTAGTCTGGTCCACGGCAGTGGGATTCAGTCCGACGATCCGAATCACCAGTGAGACGTCTGAGGGTGAGAGAAACACTATTTTGATATATAAAACGGCCGCAAAGGTTTAAAGAAACGTGATAAATTAGGTTTAAGTTCGCCAAAAAGAACTAAGTTTAGACTGGTTTTAGAGGTAGCCATTAAACGTCATAAATTAGGTTTAAGTTCGCCAAAAAGAACTAAGTTTAGACTGGTTTTAGAGGTAGCCATTAAGTACTTCGTCATAAATTAGGTTTAAGTTCGCCAAAAAGAACTAAGTTTAGACTGGTTTTAGAGGTAGCCATTTACTTCGTCATAAATTAGGTTTAAGTTCGCCAAAAGGAACTGTGTTTAGACTGGTTTTAGAGGTAGCCAAAATTACTTCGTGACAAATTAAAATACGTTTGGGCAAATTAAAACACGTTGAGTAAAATAGGTTAAGTTCGCCAAAAGGCCAAAAAGAACTAAGTTTAGACCAGTTTCAGAGGTAGCTGTTAAATACTTCGTAACAAATTAGCGCGCAAATGTCTATGTGTGTATGTCTGTAGAAGTAAGTTGATTTTACAGCACAATACGCTGCTGAACTACTTCTATTTTATTTGTTTTCTTTGCTTGAGGCTCAAGTACTGGTGACAAAAGAGAACGGTTGAGTTTCGTCTCGTAAAACTGATACCGCTTCATTTTTTAGAAGTGAAGTAGAAGGCCGTATCAGTAAACCACTCTGGAGTCAAGCGTGCCAGTGACGGCCCAGCAAAATCTTTGAAAATGGGGAATAAACAAGCAAAATTAACACCTGATGAGGAATGGTTAGAAAAACAACAAACAGGAGCAGGTAGAATAAGTGCAAATAGGTGGAGAAATCCACAAAAAGCAAAGAACCGCAGCTGGGAAGGGAAATGCAATCCCTCAGCTGTTACCCAGCTGAAAGCTGTCCTGAAACAAGAAATTACATTAACAAAAGACCCAAAGAAGAAATTAAAACGTGAAGAAGAATATAAACTTTTCCAAGCATGGGAAACTGAAGCTGAAAGGAGAACTGAAAATGGGAAAAAGAAAGAGGAAAATAGAGATCTATTTGGGCGCACTTTCATTAAAGGATTACTGCCACCCATTAGGTCTCATGTAGAAAAGCATTGGGTAACGCAAGATACGGGCACAGCAGATGAGGCGTTTCAATATGTTAACCATGCACAGACAGTGGTGAAAAAGAAAGAGAAGGTCTCAGTTTTTGCCCTCGATGCTGACACTGTTCTCACAGCTTTTAGTGGAGGCTACAGGGGAGGTTTCAGAGGCCAAAAGAGAGGGAGAGGAATGCGTAGGGCAGGAGCAGGGGGTAGAGACAGGTTTAGACACACACCAAACAGTGACTTTAGTACTACATGCTGGAAGGTGTGGAAAAGAGGGACATTTTGTACGTGACTGTAAGAAACAAAGAAGACAGTGACTCAGAACAGGATAGTAGCTCAGGTGAAGAGAACAGTTCAGACTAGGAAGAACATAATAATCCCTCACCAAGTAAAAATTAGAGATCTAAGTATAAGTTTAAAAAGGGCTGGAAACAGACCCAACTGAATGCATATAAATGCAAGAGGAATAAAGTTAAATAAAACAACTGTAATGTATTCAAGTTGATAAAAGCAAGGATAACAACCTGTAAACTGGTATGAACAATGAAACATAGTTGGGATGAAGACCATGCCCAGAATGAATAGAACGAAAGAAAATACATAACTCACACAAACACATATTAAATGAAATAGAGAGATGCATAAGGTATATTAAGGTTGTGTCATTGTTCAGCCAAGGAAAATGTGTGAAAAGGAAAATGTCTCCAGCTTGGGAAGGGGTGAGACTGCAGCTCACCCTCAGCCCTTGGTGGACACAAATAAAATATAAATAAAATATTGTAATATACTGTTGCTGTTATATAAAAGATAATAACATTAACATAATATTAATATGAAGAGGCACCTCAGTCAGTTGTGATGTGAGGTGGATAATTGTTAAAAGTAGTCTGCATCAAGCTTAAGGTTGCTCAAATTCAGTATAATGACATATGAAATGAAGAAAATAAAGAAAATATGTAAACTACTTAAGTGCATAGAGGCACTTGACCTGTTTGAAAACCTGTCATCCTAGATGAGACATTGCTGAAATATAGAGCACACCTATACTAACAACTAACAAGCTAAACCCTGTATACAACAGCTAAAGCTACACAATTGAGAAGCTGAATTAAATATATGGTCACTGCTAAGCTGATGAGCAGGTTACACATTTTTTAGAGCAGGAGCTGCATAAGAACACATCAGAGGGAGGGAAACAGCTATTAAAGCTCAAACATGAAGCTGTCTGTGGGCTCAGTTTTTTGTTTTTTTCCCTCACGCTTCTGATTTGTCTTTGGCAGCAGCCTTTTTGCATCCTGACTCGTGTGTAAAGCGTTCAAGCCATCGGTAACTTGTTTTGTTTTGTTTTTTTTGTTTTGTTGGTTTGAAAAATGAATAAATTTGTGATCATACTTGTGGATCACAGTGGCACATAATGATTAGGCATATGATTTACTAATGCAGATGTAATAACTTTATTCTAAAATTCAAGGAGAACAAACAAGAACAACATCTTCAGTTGTGTCTTGTTGTTGTTCTCTGTGTAGTGTGCTGAGTTTTGTTTTTTGTTTCTTTTGTTTTTTGAAATGTTGCTTGAGTGATGAGTACTGTAACTTCTGAAGTAGCTCTCACCATGCGTCCTTGATGATGATAAGTCCAGAGCCAGCTGAGAGCTGGGTTGTCTGTTTTGTTTTAGGTGACAAGGCAGAAAAATTAAAACTTAGTTTCTTGTTTTGAAAAAGAAAAAAACAAAAAAAGGGAGGTTTTGTGTTTCTCAGCAAAGAACAACTACAATTTAATTTTCTGTTTTTGAGAAAGGAGAATTTATAACAATAATAATAATAATAATAAAATAAAGAGTGATGTTTTGTTTAAGTGGTGAAGACAGCTAATACTGCAAAATACCATTTAGTGAATGATCTGCGAGCAATAAATGAAATCATCTTATTTATCTTTAAATAAACTCCAATTATGGAGACCTGAAGTCACATGCTTAGGGCACACCCTCAGGTGAAGGCAGAAAGCTACTAAACAAAGAAAAGAAGCTATATAAAATGCGCCACAGCCACAAACTAAGCATTCATATTCTTTCTAACTCTTAGTGAGCCAGAGTTATGACCTTGGCTCCCTGTTTTTCTGCTTCCACCAAGGGTGGGGGTGACGCTCCCGTGGCATGTGCTCTGTTCTTTTTACTATCACAAAGAAAAAAAGAGAGAGAGGCCCCTACTGTCTGAATACAATATTCTTTTCATAACTCGGCAGTATGAAATGTCATGAAACAGTGTAACTCACTCACAATAAATCAGCAGTATAGGATAATACAAACCTATCTAATAAATCTAATGATTTTCACATTCTTTTAACTCAGAAGTATGATGTGGCCTACAGCAGTATCATGATTCACTCATTTTGATTATAGGTATAATGTAATATATAACAGCATAATAATCTCACAACTGCTACAAGCACATTTGCCTTTCTTAACACACGCGAGAGAAAGGCAACTGTTGAGAAAATGCTCTTTTGGGTGAGACAGGCCCAGAGGCCTTGCATGCAAGCTACTAATACACATACATGCAATGAAGAACAGCTTACACTACAGCACACACTATACATGTGCCTATATCCCTCATTAGTGTTAAAACAGGGAAAACTTAATAGTTTTGTTATCAAATGCTGAAGTTTACCCACTACTAACAAATAAACTCTCTGGGTTGCAGGACAACAACTTCAAAAAGAACAACACTGGTATGACCAACCAGTGATGAAACAACAAATTTAGTGGTTAAGAGTCAAATGGTGAGATGTTTTCTGCTGATTGAATCATACAAGTAATTACTGAAGGAAGGAAAATTCCTTTTTTTTGTGCCTTTAAACGTGATCTTATGAATTTTAACATGTACCTGTGTTGTCCTGTCAGCTTGGTGGGTTATGAGTTAATTATATTGTGAGGAAAAAAAAAAAGGGGGGGGGAGAGAAGGCTGACACAGGGCCTGGCCCGGTGTTTCTCCCCTCTCTGAATAACACAGCCAATACAACATCATCTTCCTGTTCGTCTGTTTTTGTTTTGTTTTTGTTTTTTCTCTTTATGTTTAATTACAGGCTGCTTTGCCGGTCCTGAAAGCCGAAGCTGACCTGGACTCCTGCTCTCCCCTCTACCATCTCTGACCCTGACCCTGACCAAATGCTGCAGCAGCTGGACCCATAACAACAATCTAAAAATGTCAACAGTGCTACAGGAAAGCGATCTCATGCAGCAGAGATGGAGAATGTTAAATCCAAGGCCCGTTTCACTACACGGGGGAGATTTCCAGAAAGCTTCAGGACAGTGATGGACCAACACGGATGATCGGGCAGCAGAAGAAAGGGCGTGCCAGAGACAGGAGGAGCAACTGAGGTCAAAAGGCACCTCAGAATGGACAAAACACAGAAGAAGATGCAGGTTTCACCTGCGGTGAGCATGGACACTAGAGAAAGGACTGCCCCAATTGGGGCCAGGACCAGGACAGACTGAACTTTGAGCAGCAGCAGCAATGGTCGCAACTGGACTGAAAAGGAGGAGGGCAGGACCCCAGGACACGCTTCAGGCCGTGGTTTACCCAAAACACCAGAACAGGAAAGTGATAAACACGCAAACATACACAAACATACACATCTACACACACTGACTCAAAATGAAGAGAAACACACACCTGAACAGACGTGCACTTGTTGATTGAGTGAGAAATGACACACACACACATCAGACAATGTACACTCATCAAACATGACTGATGCCCTGAACGCCTTGAGACAGATCCAGCAGGCCCAAAATCAGGCCTATGTAAATAATACAAGTGACTGCTAAAAAGACTACTACTGCCTTTTCACTGTGCAATACTTTTTGTTAAAAACCAACAGTGCAATAGACTTCAATACTTGAAATACTTGCAATTCCTTTGTATTCTTATTCTTATTTATTCTATTTATTCCCTTTTGTATTCTTACTTTTATTTTGTGTCTTTGTAACATGTATACTGCCATGTCTAAAACTCATGATTAACCGTATAATTGTTTCCACTGTTGCTGCATACATAGCCGTGACAAATGATATGACCCCGACCTGTTGGAACATGAAGACTTTGTGTGATTAATGATGATGTGACAGAAAATGTACTACAAGATGTTACATACTGATATCTCACTTCAAAGTTATACTGACAACAGGAGGGAATGTCAATAGAAAATTGTACTTAGTAGTCAGTATAAGCTTTTAATGATATAAGTTTGCATATGATAGAATACTGTATGATGACCTTTTGATGACTTAGACTGTTGTCCACTACAAGACTGTTTTATAAATTCTTTCTCACAGCGATAATAGCTGTTATTATTTCACTCCTGCCAGGAAGAGGAGAGCTGGACACTCTTATCTGACGCTCCCTAACAAGAAGAGAGGCCGCGTCTTTCTGTATCCCACAACACACATGCATACACCTAAACCGCTCTTATCTTCACTCCCTACGCACTAACTTTCCTCTGCCTATGAATAGACGTATTCACTGTTGTATTATTTTTGCATATAAATAAAGACAAGTGCAAGAACAGAGCGCTGATCACAGGGCCCCCACTCTGTTGTGAGCGTTCTGTGACCGCCCTTGCAAGTAAAGATCTACAGTGTGTGTCTCTTCACTCTTAGACTCTCAGCTGAAGAAGTGTCATTTAGAATAAATCTCTTGACATTATCCATGCATCCATACATCTCCCCAAATGTGAGGCCAAAAATAACTTATTAACAGCTGTAACACTTTACATATTTGGAACCAAAGATACACAAGTATTATTATATACAAGCATTTAAAAAATACATTTTTAGGATCCCCATTAGTAATTCCCACAGTAGCAGCTTTTCTTCTTGAGGTCCAAACAAAAACCAGAAAAAAAATTAAATATTACATTTTAGACAACCCACAGCATCAGCAAACAAAATGGTTTAAACGTTTTTCCTCTCACCTTTCCTAATGTTTTCCTCTGAGTTGGTTCTGATCACTGCTTCATTCAGTTTGGTGACAATATCCTCAACACCAGAGAGCTGAAACACACACTCATATTTTCTCCAGTCTTCAGGCGTGATTGATGAAACAATCAAGTCAACACTCATTTGGAAGGTATCATCACTGTTGGGGAGGATCTCTCCATGATCCACACCTTCATGGATCTCTTCTCCATCTTTCCTCCAGAACATCATGACTCTGTCAGGATAGAAACCTGTAGCGTGGCAGCTGACTGGAGAGGAGGGAGTCTTCTGGAGGAGAGACACTGAGGGAAGAACTGGAGAGGGAAGGTGGGAAAGAGAGGGATGGGGGCAATGGAGAGAGAGGGAGTGAGGATTATTGTTATTTATTTATTTATTTTACCTTTAGATTATAAAAGAGATGTGGGACACTGGAATATATAAGCTGCAGTGAGAGATCTGTTGTTTCAGTTATTTACTCTTTACAATTTAAGATTCAAAGGCCTTCAGTGTTTCTGTGTGTGATTAAAAAATTATGTCTTGTCATACTGTGATATATCATCACATCATTTGCAGTTTTTTTATGCTACACTGATAACTACCTTTATCAGTGTAGCCTTACCAGAGCTAACCAGAAAAAATTGATAAAATCCCCAGTAGGAGTCCATGGTATTAAATATAAAGCCGAGTTAATGAAATCACTGATCACCTCCTGCAGACATGAATATCTTAAACTGATATTTTCAATCAGAAAGAAAGATGCTTAGCTAGCATAGAATATTGTTTTTGTTTCCCTCTGGATTGCGAATTACAGTGGGCTCAGTAAGATTTGAAGTTTCCTTTATGTTGTTGCTATGTCCTACAAAATAGGGAACATCGCTGCTGGTTCTAAGAAAAGTGGTAGTTATCCATAAGTACTGTATGAGTGCAAGAGTTTGTGTTGGTCACCTGATCATATTTGTTAGAGTTTTGGTCATTTTCTTTTTAAAAGATACATAGCTGTATATTTTAGGGAAGTATAACAACAGAAAAATACACACCAATCCATGAAACTGCATCAGGTCATGTGATTCTACCTGTTTTAAGCTGGAAGTGTTTCCCACTGTCCACAAAGATCTTCAGCCACTCTGGACAAAGGTGAGTGAGGACATTTGTAGCGCTCTCAACATCCCATTTCATTTTGATTAAGCCAGCCTCTGGTTTCAGTGCGATCCATGTCAGCGTCTTAAAAATCAAGTTCAAGAAAGTCGTCTCCATTATAAGCGTACTGTAACACAGCTACCGCCTCTCCAGTGTTTTCATCCCATTCACAGCCACTTTTCATCTGTATAATGTGGACACCTGAGGAGAGAGACAGGAAGAACATAAAGGTTGCAACAAATCATAATCATATTGTACACTGTGTGAATCACAGCTGTTTTCCAAGGTTTATATTATGTTCATGGTTCAAGTTAGATAATCTGCCTTTTCTTTTGATATGAGTAATGAAATATAATTGTAATGCTGCAGCATTT
>JAQSNX010007914.1:0-24214 GCA_029532605.1 Oreochromis grahami
TTCCAGGCTGGACTACTGTAATTCTTTATTATCAGGATGTCCTAAAAAACTCGCTGAAAAGCCTTCAGCTAATCCAAAATGCTGCAGCAAGGGTACTGACAGGGACTAGAAAAGAGAGCATATTTCTCCTGTTTTGGCTTCCCTTCATTGGCTTCCTGTTAAATCCAGAATTGAATTCAAAATCCTGCTCCTCACATACAAGGTCTTAAATAATCAGGCCCCATCTTATCTTAATGACCTTGTAGTACCATATCACCCTATTAGAGCACTTCGCTCTTGCACTGCAGGCCTACTTGTTGTTCCTAGAGTATTTAAAAGTAGAATGGGAGGCAGAGCCTTCAGTTTTCAGGCCCCTCTTCTGTGGAACCAACTTCCAGTTTGGATTCGGGAAACAGACACTATCTCTACTTTCAAGATTAGGCTTAAAACTTTCCTTTTTGCTAAAGCATATAGTTAGGGCTGGACTAGGTGACCCTGAATCCTCCCTTAGTTATGCTGCAATAGACGTAGGCTGCCGGGGATTCCCATGATGCATTGAGTTTTTCCCTTCCAGTCACCTTTCTCACTCACTATGTGCTAATAGACCTCTCTGCATCGAATCATATCTGTTATTAATCTCTGTCTCTCTTCCACAGCATGTCTTTCATCCTGTTTTCCTTCTTTCACCCCAACCGGTCGCAGCAGATGGCCGCCCCTCCCTGAGCCTGGTTCTGCCGGAGGTTTCTTCCTGTTAAAAGGGAGTTTTTCCTTCCCACTGTCGCCAAAGTGCTTGCTCATAGGGGGTCATATGATTGTTGGGTTTTTCTCTGTATTTATTATTGTGCTATCTACTGTACAATATAAAGCGCCTTGAGGCGACTTTTGTTGTGATTTGGCGCTATATAAATAAAATTGAATTGAATTGAATTGAATTGAATTAAAAACCACTCCATTTACCATTATCGCCTACACCATTACACCACCACCAGCCTGAACCATTGATGCAAGGCAGGATGAATCCATGCTTTAATGTTGTTTACATCAAATTCTGGCTCTACCATATGAATGTTGCAGCAGAAATGAAGACTCATTAGACCAGACAACATTTTTCCATTCTTCTGTTGTATAATTTTGGTGAGCCTGTGTGAAATGTAGCCTCAGTTTCCTGTTCTTAGGTGTACTGTTGCTGTAGCCCATCTGCTTGAAGGTGTCTAGCATGGAAAAAATGGTTTCCATCTAGAAATGTTCTTCTGCATACCTTGGTTGTAACGAGTGGTTATTTGAGTTACTGTTGCTCTTATCAGCTACAAGCAGTATGGCTACTCTCTTCTGACCTCTGACATCAACAAGGTATTTTCATCCAGAGAACTGCTGCTCACTGGATTTTTTTCTGTTTTTTTATACCATTCTCAGTAAACCTTATAGATGCTTCTGCAGAAAAATCTCATTAGGTCACAGGTTTGTGGAATACTGAGACCAACCAGCCTGCAAGGCACCAACAACCATGCCAAGTTCAACATCATTTAAATTACCTTTCATTTGTTTTGTGCACTTTATGTTCAACATATGTATTTTGTTGTGCCTGAAATGAACAAATAAATGAATGAAATGAATGAATTCTCATTCTGATGCTCAGTTTGAAATACAGGAGGTCATCTTAACCATGTCTACATGCTTAAATGCACTGGGTTTCTGCCATGGGGTTGGCTGATTACATATTCGCTTTAAGGAAACGTTGAATAAGTGTACCCTAGGAAAGCGG
Organism: Oreochromis grahami; assembly: GCA_029532605.1. NCBI lineage: Eukaryota > Metazoa > Chordata > Actinopteri > Cichliformes > Cichlidae > Oreochromis > Oreochromis grahami. The sequence continues at coordinate 1,742 of JAQSNX010007914.1, forward strand.
CTGGTGAGTGCACAATTTTTTGCTTATTAGAGTAAGGAACAAAAAATGAAAAACTCCCTAAATCAGGGCTTCAGTTATTTCTACCATGTGAGTAACTTCTAGTCACTGCACAGTCTCTAAAATCAGCTAGCTTCTCCGCTCTTGAAAAATACATTGAGCTGAAAATATTTCATTGAGAACACAATATTAAGAGCACAGAGCCACAAAGGCACGCCTTTACATTTTTTATATTTTTTGTGTGGATTCTTCATGCATTCTGTGCTGCCAGAAGTGGTTTAAATCAATCTACGCAAAAAGCAAGCTGACACTCGCAACAAAAGTTTTTGTCCTCAGATGACATTAAGCGTGTGCCAACTGCATAAACGCACAATACAATCATCCGGGAACAAAGGCCTGTGTTGTACAAGTCCTTCCCAGGCCATCTGGTCCATTCTACCTGTATTCTGACTGATACAGTGAGATGAAGCACCTTCAGCAGGGCAGGCCAGTCTACCCTCGCCTGCATCTGCAGTCAACCTCAGACAAGCAATCATACTTCTTCTCACAGTTACCTGTCACTTCATCTCAACTTCAGAAACACACACACATTCTCAATTTCTCTCTCTGGGTTCTGCCTCAGTGACCAGGTACAGACGTCAGAGCAGCTGCCACTGTCTGTCTCTTTCCTTTACAAGAAGATACATAACAGTCCCAAATATCACACTGCAAACATACAGAAACCAGACAAACAGTTTGAACCTCACTGAATCATATTCACATACAAAACAAAAAGGAGAAAAAGCCCCACTATTGTTCATGCACTAAGAAATATGAGACGCTAAATCTTTCAAGTCAAAGATAGCACGGACCAGCACATCTGTCAACACTCAGACATAAAACTCAAAAGAGATGAAGCGTTTAACACACGCTGCCAAGCGCTCACCCTGCTGAATTGGTGCATACATTCAGATTTAAATACATGTGTGCACACACAAACAGAGAAGGACAGTTTCAAAAAGGAAGCGGTGTTGACAGCTGTGAAACTTGGAGACAAAACCAGACAGGAACAGCCATTCACACAAACTGAGATGTTTAGAAATCCTTCTCCAAGGAAAAGACCGGAATAGCACCAAAGTGAAAGGAAAAACCAGGACATGCCACCCCAATTTCTAAACCCTGTAAATAATGGAAACCTCTCATTTGGTCTTTCAACTCGTCCCATCCAAATGACAGAAATTCTTCTCTTTCTCAACACTATGAAAGGACTGAGCCCCCCGTGTTCACGCGCTGCAAAGATCCAATAATCTCTAAGTCAATTCTCTCACTCGTCACTTTATAACCTTTTTTTCTGCTTGCCTTTTTTATCTTTACCAAGTCTGTGATAACTGACTGAAATAGGTTTTTTAAAACAAATTAATGCTCCATGTTTCTGGATACTTTTCTGTATTAAATAACATGAGAAACTACCATGATGTGTAAGATGTAAGAATGCAGCTATGTTAAATATGAATCCCAGGAGCCATTCACCAATATAGGATGTGAATCTGTATCATTTAGTACATAGTAGTGGGTAGTCAAAGAACACATGCTAAGCTACAGTACAGAACAACTAAGCCGTGTCAAATGAATCTCAGTGGACCTAAAATATCTGTGGTCACAGTCTTTGGCCCAGTTTTAGCAACACATGGGTTGGTTGTGAGCAGCACATCAGAAGCTAAGATCCTTACTCATAAACCAGCACCATCAGGGAAGTGTGTGATCGACATCAGTGAGTAAGGCTGGGATCACAGAAGGTACAGACGCAGCCTCCGAAGCAGAACTGCTGCAAGTTCCTCGGTACAACTCTAACAACCTCACTGCCAAGCATGTCGAAAAACAGTGCAAAAAATTGTTTTACATGGCATTCCTCCTGGCAGCTATGAGGAACCTCAGCAGTGCTGCCCTCATGAAAATGGCTTCTGTTTCAAAATTTCTACTATGCATATATTTCACTTTTTGCAAAAAAAATAATAATTTGAAACCAAAAAGACATCAAATACTTAATAAAACAAAAGCAACTTTTGGCTGCTCCCTTATTCACAAGGGGACGCCACAGTGGGTAGCTCCACATATTTGACTTGGCAGATTTTTATGCCAGATGCCTTTTCTGACATAACCTCCATGTGATTTGTGTCTCCTCCCAGGATTGAATTGAGGATCTTTTGCTCACTAGACAAATGTAAACAACTACACTATGGATCCACTAAAAATGATAATAATATAATATACTATAATAACAACCTGTAGCCTCAGAATAAGCGAAAAACATAATCAGTACTGAAAGTGCTATGAATGGTGAGCGTGCTGAGAGACAGAGAAAAGTAACTGTGCAAGACATCACTTGAACCAGGATGAACCAGGCTCACAGACAAGGGAAAGAAGCCAGCATCTTTGACTCGTCTGTAATGCTTGATGGTGATGGATGCACTCTGACACATTGCATGGCTAAAATTCAGTGACACCACAGCGAGGACTTAATTTGGCTGAATAAATCACCAAAGAATACAAATGTGCTTCTCTGGTAAAGGTCACGAGGTTGAAGTGTTTGCATGCTTGCTTACATAGCCGGAATACAATGATAAAATTGAGAAGTGTCAGCTATTTACTGAAGTTTTAGATAAGTGCTGCAGGTTGACCTTTCAGTATTCAGCACTGGAAATATATGATTTTTATTAAGCACCACAGATAAATGAACTGGGAAGGTTCAGAGTTTTTTAAAGACTCCAGTGGCATCAAAATATATATATACATATATATTATACATATATATATATAATATAATACACTAATAGTCATATGAAAGCAGACATAAATTACCCACATGTACTTGTGTGTATGTGTGTGTGTGTCTTGGTCATTCACGATCTCTCAGACTGTGACAACATACTGTCTGCCTCGAGTCGTCACTCTTTTCATTTTAAGAGCTCACCGAGTTCTCCTACAACCAGAATTATGGGAGTTAAAAATGCTTTTTATTTCACTGAAACATTATTTCACATTGTTGATGATGGGTCTCTCTCATTCCCTAAAACACATATGAAGAACCAATATGAACTGCCCTCGTAAAGCAAAGAGACATTGCCATGCAGAACACGATGCAGTGAGGGCCAAGAGGCAAGCGGACCCCCCCCCCTCCTTTCCCTCTGCATGCTGATCATTAGAGAGACAAAATGGGAGAGAGACAGAGGGGGAAAAAAGAGAGACTGGCAAAGCAGTAGTGCCAGCTCCCCTTGCAGCTCAATCACATTTAATGCCTGGATAGAGCAAGATGAAAACATCTGCCGGTCACTCCTGCAAATGTCACCCAAATAACGGCAAGTCAGTTACAGACCAACAGGTTCTCAGATTAGACAGCTAATAGGTATGTGATGGTGATATAAAGTCTCCCTTTGTTGGTGCTATTTTACTCTGTCTTCCTCTTTTTCTCTATTTGATTTGCATCTCCCCTTGCATGTCTAGTTTTCCACCTCGTCCCCTCATTCCATCTTCAACAGCAACAAAGAGATTAAAGAGGGATTACTTCTGACATGTCAACGTGATGCGCCCGCTGGGCATACTACTTTTTATTTTTCATGTTGACCTAAGTCAATAAGATACGCGCACACACACACACACACACACACACACACACACATATATGCAGTCACACAAGCAGAGATAGAGCGATGGAGAGAGAAAGTATCTCCACTACTGGCCTCTACTTAAAATAGTACCACCTTTTGTGAGCTACAGATCAAATCACAGTGCACCTCTTCTTGTGTCTTCTAATTCCATACCCTTGCTTATGTACCATTTCCAAGATCTGCTGTGAAAGTGAGGATAAGGATGAATATTTTAGAGACAAGAAAACTATGAGCGAAAGAGAAAGAGTATCATTTTGTGTTTCTAACTTTTAGCTGTGATTCAAAGTACTACTATCTAGTGGGGAAATAAATAAACTATCGATTAGAAATAAGGTGGACAGGAGAGTTAGCAAGAAATCACACCGCCCAGCCAACCATCTGCACTGAACCTTCTTCCATAAACACATACATAGATAAGCTTGTGCCCTACAGAAATAACAGCCCATAACAGACTGCTCTGTTCTGCTAATTTGAAAACATTTCTTGCCCAGGTTTCCACTATACTGTACATTTAACATACTAAAAGCTGGAGTTATGCCATTAACTTTGTTCCTTGTATACAATGCTGTGCAAAATGCTTTCAGAAATATAAATGATTGTTTATTGGTCCCAAATGTGTTCTGCAATGACAATGACCCCAAACATACAGCCAAAGTCATTAAGAACTATCTTCAGCGTAAAGAAGGACAAGAAGTACTGAAGTGATGGTATGGCCCCCACAGAGCCCTGATCTCAACATCATCGAGTGTGTCTGGGATTACATGAAGAGATAGAAGGATGTGAGGAAGCATACAGCCACAGAAGATCTGTCGTTAGTTTCCCAGGATGTTTAGAACAACCTACCAGCTGAGTTTCTTCAAAAACTGTGTGCATGTGAACCTAAAAGAATTTATGCTGTTTTGAAGACAAAGGGTGATCACACCAAATATTGATTTGATTTAGATTTCTCTTTTGTTCATTCACTGCATTTTGTTGATTGATGAAAATAAATGATTAACATTTGAAAGCATTCTTTGTCTACAGCATTTTTTCTCACCTGCCTAAAACTTTTGCACAGTACTGTACATATATACACACATATATACATATATATATATAAAAACACCCAGCACGCCCCTGCGGGCGGTTTATCCTTCAAGCTCGGGTCCTCTACCAGAGGCCTGGGAGCTTGAGGGTCCTGCGCAGTATCTTAGCTGTTCCCAGGACTGCGCTCTTCTGGACAGAGATCTCCGATGTTGTTCCCGGGATCTGCTGGAGCCACTCGCCTAGCTTGGGAGTCACCGCACCTAGTGCTCCCATTACCACGGGGACCACCGTTACCTTCACCCTCCACATCCTCTCGAGCTCTTCTCTGAGCCCTTGGTATTTCTCCAGCTTCTCGTGTTCCTTCTTCCTGATATTGCTGTCATTCGGAACCGCTACATCTATCACTACAGCCGTCTTCTTCTGTTTGTTTACCACCACTATGTCTGGTTGGTTAGCCACCACCATTTTGTCCGTCTGCATCTGGAAGTCCCACAGGATCTTAGCTCGGTCATTCTCCATCACCCTTGGGGGCATCTCCCATTTTGACCTTGGGACTTCCAGGTTATACTCGGCACAGATGTTCCTGTACACTATGCCGGCCACTTGGTTATGGCGTTCCATGTATGCCTTGCCTGCTAGCATCTTGCACCCTGCTGTTATGTGCTGGATTGTCTCTGGGGCATCTTTACACAGCCTGCACCTGGGGTCTTGCCTGGTGTGATAGACCCCAGCCTCTATGGATCTTGTACTCAGAGCTTGTTCTTGTGCTGCCATGATTAGTGCCTCTGTGCTGTCTTTCAGTCCAGCTTTGTCCAGCCACTGGTAGGATTTCTGGATATCAGCCACCTCCTCTATCTGCCGGTGGTACATACCGTGCAGGGGCCTGTCCTTCCATGATGGTTCCTCGCCTTCCTCCTCTTTCTTGGGTTTCTGCTGCCTGAGGTATTCACTGAGCACGCTGTCAGTTGGGGCCATCTTCGTGATGTATTCGTGGATGTTTCTTGTCTCATCCTGGACTGTGGTGCTGACACTCACCAGTCCCGGCCCCCTTCCTTCCGCTTAGCGTACAGCCTCAGGGTGCTGGACTTGGGGTGAAACCCTCCATGCATGGTAAGGAGCTTTCTTGTCTTGATGTCAGTGGCTTCTATCTCCTCCTTTGGCCAGCCTATTACCCCAGCAGGGTACCTGATCACGGGCAGGGCGTAGGTGTTGATGGCCCGGATCTTGTTCTTACCGTTCAGCTGACTCCTCAGGACTTGCCTGACCCTCTGCAGGTACTTAGTGGTTGCAGCTTTCCTAGCGGCCTCTTCATGGTTCCCATTCGCTTGCGGGATCCCCATGTTGTACCTCGTCAATCTCTAGCTGTGAGAGCAGTCCCTTCTTTCGAATGTTGGAACACTGAGCTACTAGTTGTTTCGCCGTCATTGTGGATGTTGGGTATCGAAGATATATATATATATTCCCCTCTCCCTCAAGCTGGCTGTTACATCTATTTATCTGTTTAATTTAAGTTTAGTTTAACTTTGGATTTGTTGCAGTTTTGCATTTTTGCAGGAGCTTCATATAAATAAAAACACAGATGTTAACATCTAACCAGATCCCATTCTCAGAAAGATTTAAAGGGTAATATGGAAGTGACTGACTGGTTTTCGCATGGCAGTTGTAAAACGTTGGGTTTAAAAATGATTGACTAGAGTTTATTCCAAGAAGGCAATGAAAATTTGACACCATGTCTGAAATATACGAAGAACAGAGAACAGCATGTTCTTGCCAGCTACAGTTCCAGTGGCTGACAAGTGTAGTTACCCAAATTTGATCTCCTGTCTTGGTTATGGTGAGCCTGAAAATGTCTCTGATTTAAGAGGTTTTAAGCACGTTGCTAGCACTCTTATCTGAAGAAACTTACAGTCAGCAAGCAGGTAAAAATTTGAACTCTTGCTGTGAGACACTTGCAGAACATGAACCTGCTGCTGTGAGCAAACCATCACTCATGGGGATGAGCTGCCTAACCGCTGCCACCTGTACAGGGCAGGAACAGCACACAACCCCAACTAAGCTTCTGTGCACTTTACTGACTTTACAGCACTCAAATTTATGTAAAACTACATTTAAATCAGAAACAAAAGGGAGGTTTTTGATCTACTGAGGAAACTATACTCAGTATTGGCAGGTTCCATTCTCTGCAAATTACCAGAATATGCATTTGCTGTCAACAAGACAAATCCCATTTGTTTTGCCGTTGCTGGAGCATCTGCTTGGTCTATGGCCCAGAAAGGACCTCGAACTGAACCAGTTATTTGGAAACTGCACTCAGTTAGCCACAAACCTGGTCTGGGATCAGCTCTGTAAATCACTAGGGTTTAAATGGATCAGGGTCTTCCCTCCTTGGCAGCATAATACTGTGAGATAGATGGTTTTAAATATATGTGTGTGTGTGTGTGTGTGTGTGTGTGTGTGTGTGTGTGTGTGTGTGTGTGTGTGTGTGTGTGTGTGTGTGTGTGTGTGTGTGTGAGTAAATCTGGATGTGATCTTGACCATGCACTGCAAGTTAAATAAAAAGTGGACAGGTGCTTATCTTTTTGCATGTGTATGCTCTCTCTCTCTGGTCTATCGCATTTTCGAGGCCACCGAGTTGTGCATCGAATATGTGTGCCCACCACCACCTCGCGTCCTCATCTCATCCTGCAAGGCACGCTCTCCACTGTCAACTCTCTCCCTCCCTCTCTCGCTCCCTCTCTCTTTCTCTCCCCCTCCCACTCTCTCTCCAACCTATAGGAGCCGGAGGTGCTGCTACATCGACTCAAAGTGTATGCTCCTTGATTTGGAAATCACTCTCAACGCAACAGTGCCATGCTACGCGGGTGGTGGTGGAGGGCAGAAAAGACATAAGGACAGACAAAACCTTTTCTTTTCCTCTTGACACTGCAGTAGCTCGCGAAAGAAAGGTGACAGTGCCCCGTGCTCCAGGAAAATCTATAAGTGGAAAATTTCCTACCATCCAGGATAATCTCTCTGACACGCAGGGCAACATCACGCCATCCAAAACCACCTGTTTTCCGCGCACGCTGTGCTCAAAGCAAGGCAAACGCTGCACTCTAAGGGTAGACCCTTTACTGGACACTGTCCGCCTTTAATATATGTGTTAATATATGCCCCAACCATATATATATATATATATACTTAAAAAAAATCCCCACTACGGGTAGACTAAACAGAAAATGGGTTTATAAATGCAACTGATTCTCAATGATGCCCCCAGCACTAACGCAAACTTCATTTGTATGACGCATAGGATATCTCCAGGTCATTATTTTAGCTGTGAAACAAAAGGCTAAAATTCACAAATGTTCGCACTGAAATACATTTAAAATATATTGTCTACATCCTGAATGCACTGAGCTTCATTAACAAAGAACTCCACTTTATGCCACAGTGCGCCAAAGATATCGCCAGCGACGCTGTGATTTAAGAAGCACCGCGCATATCAAGGCTGAAACATCCCGTCTGTTTCCTGAGAGACGCACAGAGAGTCTCGTTCTGGCTGCGATTTAGAGAAGGAAAAGCGCAGTAACTTACCGATGTGAATGATTGAATCCGAGAGCGTCGACTTCCACTCCTGGCTCCAAAAAACGGCAACGAGCAACACAGCCGATATAACTTTCATTATGTCCAGAAATATTTTCCCCCAGAAACCGAGAAAAACTACAGCTCTCTGCGCGAGAGCAAACAGAGTTAAAATCCCGAAAACAGAAGCTTCCTTTTTTAGTCCATCTGTAAGGTGGTCAAGGAAATTCCCGGTGATCTCTGTTTTTATGTGTTCTCTTGAGAGTGTAATGCTCGCCTGCAGATGAAAAGAGGAAGAGATTCCTGGGTAGTCATAGACTGGTGCCCTGTTGAAATTCCTCCCAACATTAAATCATGTTCTGGACGAGTAGAGACGTTGAGCCGTGGAGAAAACAAACCGCATCCAAACGCCGACGCGTTAAGACGAGCTGAGGGGCTGGAGGCTGTGGCAGCTCTTTTAAAGGAATAAATCTGTAATCAATTGATAACGTGAGAGGAAACCTTGTTATCTTGAAAAGCAGGTTCTGTTATAATGACTCGAGATCCCCAGCCTCTCAGACCTGGCGACGCAGTTTCCCCCTGCACCAATCACCAAACCACCACCAGCAGCAGCAGCAGCCTCAACGGAGCAAGCCAACGGCCAAAACTTCCATTTATCCCAAATGCTGTCTTTTTATTTTTCCTTCACTTAGCCACTGTTTAAATACCACAACAGGCAGAGCACCTTGGCAAAACCCAGCAGCGACTTTTGTTGGAGGGGAAAGAAAGGATGAAAAGCCTTGTCAAATGGCATTACCACGGAGAGGTACCATATTCCGAAATTGTCTGTAGCTTCCTGAAGAGATGAGAGAAAGAGGAGGGGGCTCTAACACGTATAGTATAGAGAGCTCCAAAAGCCACTATTATTTTCTTCGTCAGGAGGGGGGAAACGTAGGCTGGGCTACCAGGAGAAAAATTAACCGAGGGTGCGCGCAGCGACACTCCCGCGGTCCGCACTCCGTATGCGGGTGTTAGCGTCGGCCCCAGCAGCACGCGCGGTGGCTGGTAAAGAGGAGGTATGCTGCGTCCGTGAGGGGTGGGGGGGGGGGAGACAGAGGGGTGGGGTTGGAGTGGAGAGAGAGCGAAAGAGAGAGAGAGAAAGAAAGAGAGGGAGGAGACCCAGGAGAGAGAAAAAGAGAAAGAAGCGGCAGCAACTGTGAGCAGCAGCGGTTGCCAGCCGGGGCGCGCATCTACTGTCTGGAATTACCTTGGTGAAAGACAGAGATGAAATGTGAATATCAGGGAGGGCGGGGGATGCAGAGGGGAGTCTAACGGAGAGACAGACAGATGAGGAGAGGGGTAATCTGCTCTGCCACGGGCACTTCACTCAGCCGTTGATAGCTAACCCCCCTGTACAACAGGAGGTGGTGATTGGGATGCCAGTTTCTGTGCTATATGAGGTTATCCGTCTCATCAACTGGACACTTTTTACATCAAAAACATTTCCATTAACTTTACCCTGCTGTGGTGTTTTGTTTTAACGTGATCCTATCTTTTTTTTTCTAAACAGTTCACTCATTTACACCACACCCTGGGAGTTGTCTTTCATACATTTCCTTATCCGAACTGGTTTCATTTCTCTCTGTGTCTTGTATTTAGCTTAATTTCCCCACAACTATTCCCACCACGCTTTACTACTCTCTACTCTGTCCACATTTACTTTCACCCTTCCCTGCCTCCCTGGAAAGATGAAGCCCCCTGTGTTGCTCTTAATCTGACCCAGACCGTGGATTAGAGATTATAAGGGCTGGGAGCCACAGGCTACTACTGGACTGACTGTTTTATATGCATTCAAGGAATGAGGGATTAAACTGACAACAAAACTAAGACTGTCAAAGTTGCTCTCTCATCTCCTTGTTTCATCCCATTGATTTATTATTAAATGTTTATATAACCACTCACTTTGAAAGAGAAGTAGTAGCAAAATACAAAGTGACCCCGTCTCACAGCTGGGAAAGGTTCCAGCCCAGTCGCCACCCTAAATTGGACAAGTGAAAGAAAACGAATGGATGGAAACAAAATGAAAGACTTCAATCACGCAAAGTCCAGTGTTTTGCATTAAAAATAAAATACTTTTAAAAAGTGGCTGGTGTGTCCATGAGGATATCACTGATATTAAATAAATGAACAGAGAGAAAAGAGAGATACTTGAAAGCATTCATTCATCTTATGTTTCACTTCTGTTTCTACTGTCAAGCAAAGTGATTTTTTTTTTAAATATTTTTAATTTTCATTTTTGTCATTTTATTGCTTCTGATAACCGAAAAATTTGTGTCTTTCTAGTCATGCTGGTTCCATTCCAACACATAACAGGTGAGAGCCTATCTATTATAATGAATACGCCTTTTATTCAGACAGCTCAAAAGTGCAAGCATTTCGTCTGTCCTGGCACGCTGAGGCATTTGCACCCCAATTCCTGAATTTTAAAACAGTGCATAGCCACAAACTTTAAAACGCTCTTTGGGAAGTTTTATGACTTGCTAAAAACATTTAGCGGGTTGTATAATATGATATAATTAATTCATGAAAACCATTTTAAAAAAGAGTTGTCTCAACTTTCCATTGATTTATTTCTCTGTCATGAAATAATTGGTAAAATGGATTCTTATTTTTGTAGTGAACTCTCCAGTAAAGTAAGACCTTCAGCTAAAGCTTAAATGTCTAACATGTTGGAAAATACTTGACAGCTGTTGAGCAAACAGACGAAGTGAGACCTTGACCACCACTCAGATGATTGCATCCCTGCTCGCCAGTTTATGTATTTTTGATAATCACTGCTTTGAAAGAGTAAAATCTTGCACCAGATGGATGAACCGTCAGACCTAGATATCTATCTTGATTTTTGGCAGAAGATTGATCCCTAACTTCAGGATGCAAAAGAGTGAAATTAAAAACTTTTCATAAAAACAGCTGAAAATGGTTTAAAAATGGTGGCTTTCAAATGGATTGTGTGTTGTATATACATGACTATTTAATTCCATTTGTTCAGGAACTTTTATCACACTAGCTTCCTTATTAGTTTCATTTTTCAACAAGAAATTAGCCTAACAGAATTCAATACACAAAATTCTGAAATAGATTAAATGAAACTGTAGTCAGATGTTGTGTTATCTGCTGGTTTCAACACTGTCATGGAACTTGTTCACATAACAATGAAGAAAGTCACTGAGAAGCTTGTTACTTGTTACCAGTGTTGGTCAAGTTACTTGAAAAAAGTAATCAGTTACTAATTACTGATTACTTCCCCCCAAAAGTAATCCCGTTACTTTACTGATTACTTATTTTTGAAAGTAATTAATTACTTAGTTACTTTTTAAAAACACGATTTACAACCTGAATAGGTGATAAAGCGATAGATCTTTCAGCCCAATTCTACTTTTTCTGCATAATTCATCATACAAAATGTAATCAAATGGAAAAGTCTCTTTTTAAAACTTGTTTTATTAGTTTTAATCTTTTAACTTTATGCATCAAGCAAAAATTTAATTATATGCAACATTCTCTGACTGGAAGAAATTTGTTTAACATTTAAACCTATTTTCTGCACATTCCAGCACATAAAATAAAATATTTTTTTGTGTTTACACTCAGTAATTTCAAATAGATGCAAGTAAAACACAGCAGAAAATAAATAAAATCAAAGACTAGCGGTCCTGTTGCTCTATTTTCACCTGTAAAGCAGGACTGGGGTAGGCGGAGGTTTATCCTGGTGCAGGTGTGCTGCAGCGGTCAGTGGAAGAATCCGCGAGTTTCTCTGTGAATTTCACATTACGTCGTAGTACACTCGCTGCTTGCTTGGAAGTTTAGGGGTTTTTTCGCTGTAAAAAGAAGTTTTCTTCCCACGCACAACGGACACTAATGTTTTTGTCACTTTTTATGGAATCAAACTCAAAATAAGGTCAGTACTTCCAAGCTTTAAACGCTGCATGCTACACTCTGTCCCGCACTCGATATATTATGATCTGCACACAGCTGTTGTCACGAACGTCGCACTTGCTTACCTCACTGTCATGAGACGTTCTCGCAAAAAATCACGGTTTTAGTAACGCAGTAACGCAGCGTTCCTACGTGAAAGTAACGGTAATCTAATTACCGTTTTTGCAATAGTAATCCCTTACAATACTCGTTACTTGAAAAAAGTAATCAGATTACAGTAACGCAAGTAACGCGTTACTGCCCATCTCTGCTTGTTACTTAAGCTGTTTTGCACCATTTAACTAACCAAAAAGTTAACTGTCAGCAAAAAGTCATAAAACATATGCAGACACACAGATAGACAGATAGATAGAGAGACAGAATTTTACCCAAAAATGTGACCTCTTTCTAAGGGACTAAACCAAACCAGCAAGTAAAAGCAAATATAAATAAGTAAATGAAAACCAGACAAAGACCAAGTGAAAACCAAGAAAAGCAAAAAGCTAAATACATCTCCCAAACAGGACATGAACCACGGTCTCTTCAAAGAGGATCACAATCTCTCATAATGCTACATTTGGTGCTTCCAGACAGATGCAGTAGACACAGATAATTAGTATAAAATATGGATAAATTTATTATAGATGATTTCTAGGAGAACACAAGTTACAACTAACATAGTCACTCAACACTACAGTACTAAATTCACACAGCTTATAACACCCTGCCCTAGTCATCTCTCTAGAGAAACAGATTTCTATGCACTATGAATAAGCAGCTATCCTGTCCTTGATGCCCATTATTGAGCAAGAACCCAGCACCATCAGCTGGCAGAGGTCATCATACTGCTAAAAGCTCAACTGAGGAGAACCTTTTTTCAGTCCTCCCCAAATAGCAAGGCCTCACCAAACAGAGGATTTAACCCTAAAACAATCCATTCAAAAGGGAATCTTCTTCATATCTCTGAGACGACAGCCGCATCTGAGAGCTTTTGATTCCCTGGGATGAAATTTGTGTGTCACACAAGAAAACAAATACACTTTTTACCTAAGAAATGAGTCAGACCTAATATTTAAAAAAAAACTTTAATAAAAAAATTATAAATTTCATCATCACTCTTTACTCCATAAGCAATAATAGCAAAGGAAAAACTTTTTGCCTATAAAAATGGCTTCAATGATCATCACAAAGACTATCAAATTATTTTTGTATATTTTTTAGTAAACTCATGTAAAAAGCAAGGGCACTTGTGCTTAGGTACTACAGTTAAGTAAATGTCAAATATCTAACTATGTATCTATTGCTCTAAAAAATGTTAGTAAAGCATTGCTTGTTTTTTCTAATTTATTGGAACGTATACATACATATCTCTTTGATTTATCTACATTATATTTACTACAACTTACTATGTATCACAACATACTTTTTCAATGCTATGCTGATGATACCAAACTTTATTTATCAATGAAGCCAGATGATACACACTAATTTGTAAAACTACAAGAATGTCTTAAAGACATAAAGGTCTGGATGACCTCCAATTTCCAGCTTCTTAGTTCAGATAAAACTGAGGTTATTGTACTCATCCCTGACAATCTTAGAAACAGGGTGTCTAACCAAATACTTTCTCTAGATGACATTACCTTGTCTATCAGAAACACTGGGAAGAATTTTGGAGTAATTTTTGACCAGGATATGTCCTTTTATACACATACTAAACAAATATGTAGGACTGCTTTTTTTTTTTTTTTGCATTTGCTCAATATCTGTACAATTTGAAACATCCTGTCTCAGAGTGATGCTGAAAAACTAGTTCATGTATTTATTATTTATATAGTCAACTACTTTAATCCATTATTATCAGGTTGTTTTAAAAGCTCCTGGAAAAGCCTTCAGTTCATCCAAAATCCTGGAGTGAGAGTACTGACAGGATACCAATATTTCCTCCATATTAGCTTTCTTTAATGACTCCCATGATTTGAGTTTTTTTTTTTTTTGTCCTGTCTTTCTTTGCTCTCTTTTTTCCCTTCATCATCCCTCAGGAGATAGCTGCCCATCCCTGAGCCTGGTTCTGTTGGAGGTTTCTTGCTTCAAAAAAGGGAGTTTTTCCTTTCCTCTGTCGTCAGTCACTCATAGGGGGTTGTTTGATTTTCTCTCTATTATCGTGATGTCTTTACCCTACAGTATAAAGGACCTTGAGGTTGCAGTTGTTTTAATTTGGTGCTATATCAGTAAAATGAATTGAATTGAATATATTTAACTCTGTAATCTGGGTCACAAAGTATTTTCTGTTGTAATTTTACACACCCATCTCTCCTGGTATCTGTTTGATATCAAGTGATATAAAAATAAATTAAGGACAACAATGACTAAGTCTGTTTGCAAGAGTAAATACATCAAAAGCTCATCCATTATTCTGAAATGACTATTGCTCTTTATTTGTGCAAGTTAGTAGAATGACCTTGGAGGTCTATGGGATTGTAAGTATAGTAGGGATATTATCTGGGTACTACAGAGAAAAAAACCCATAAAAGTCATTTTATGGCTCACAAAAAAGGCACACTCAGAAAACAGAAAAAAATGTGCTCAAACCTCACGGAGTAGATTAATTCAGGCTTTAGCTGGGTGGCTTATTGGTATGCATATCTACAACAGTCACCTGCTCTCAAGGACGTTGTCTGTCTTGGGGGGTAAAAGTAGATGAAGTTGTTCATTTGTATATTCATGTGGACATGGACGTGTGTGTGTGAGTTAATGTCAGCTATTTTGCACATTGTATAAGCTAACCATGCTTGAAGCCATTAAGCATGCCACTGAAGCCATTAAGTGGCAGGCCAGTAAAAGCCAACATTATTGTGACAGAAGCAAAACCTGCTATCAAGAGGGTGCATCCTCTGAGTGCATCTGTTTGTGTGTATTATGTTTGTGTGTCAGCATGTACGTGCTTCCAAACAAAAGACCAGACAGCAATTATTAAGCCTGAGCACCGTTAGAGACTTTCAAATGGCCTGCAACCCACAGAGATGATTTATTCTCAAACAGAAGAGAAAGAACAAAGATCAGCTGAGTTGTGTTTTTCATAAACAAAACCAAAACAGTTTTTTGTTTTTTGGTTTGTTTGGTTTTTTTTTTGGAGGGGGGGGGGGTCTATGAGTGAAGAATTAAGTTGAACTGTGTCAAACCATATTTAAACAGCAAAACATTATCTTCTGTTTGAGTCAACAATTTTTATTACTTTCCCTTTTCCTTTTGTGTCACCATGCAAACAATACCAAGCAACTGTGTGGTACTTGGAAACCAATTACACTGTATTTTGTATGTGATATTAAGTGCATCTTGGTGAAAAATCATTTTCTGCAGGCAAGGTTTAAAATGAAGCCACACACAGAGAATACAATATCACCAAAATCAACAGTGTGAAGCTATCTATCAAAACCCTTCCCGTGGATGTAATGAATTCAATGAATTACCACAGTTCCGCTAATGATAGTAAGTGCTTCTTTATTTATAGTTTGTGTTTATCTAGCAATATGTTAGAGGTGCTTCAGTTGTCCACCTACCTATGGTTTTTGCATGCTAATGGCTACCTAATGTGGCAGAGAGGAATGTTTTTTCTGGCATCACAGGACCCAGTCTAATCCCAAAGATACCCAAGTGACATGCCACAAAGCTCCCACAGAGATCCTTATTCCCAGGCACCGTAAATCTAACTGTGGCATTAAGATCACACATGCACACAACCACTACCCAGAGCTAAACTCCTTGGTGAATAATTGATGTTAATTGAAGTTTTTTTTTTCTTATCTAAGAGTGGTGGAACTAACAGAAACAAGCAGGACTTGCAGACAAACAGAGCGAGAGGCAAGGAAAAAGAACAAAGGGTAAGGTGAAAAGAGCGGAGAGGAGTTTTTGGTCTTTATCCTTCTTTAAATATATGGGATTTTTCTCAAAGAGCGAGAAAAGGTGTGTGTTGTGCGAAGATAAGAAACGTGATCAAGGCTTTGACCTGCATGTGCTCTTTGTGTACGTGTGCGCATCGTGTCTCTATTAGCATTCTAACTGCAAGCCAAAATCTTGATTCCCTACCTGTCTTTAATTAGTAGCACACTCACTTCTCTATCACATGTCAGGGCTTAAATGAAGAATTCTGAAGAGAGCCATAAACTGAAATCCCTTTATCTCCCCTATTCCACTTGACCCAGGAGATTAAGAAAACGGTATGGTGGGGAGAACTGGTAAGGGGTAGGGTGGGGTGTGGAGTGAGATGCGGTGGGCACTGGCAGGCAGAGATTTGAAAGATTGAGAGAACATAAGAAAGACTGAGCGAAAGAGTTAAATCCTAGCCTGGGGCCTTGGTACTGAGCTAAAGAAAGGTGCTGAGAGGAGCCACTCAGGCCTTACACAGGACCACACCTTTTTTTTTTTTTTAAATTAACCCTCTCCTTCATTCTGTTAGTTTTCTGTTTCCTTGAAATTCTAATGACTGTGAATGTCAAGTGAATGAGGAATGAACACATTTCCCTTACAACAATGTAAAGGTGAAGATTTTAGTTGGAAACATACATTGCTTTAAACATTGGTGACACACAATTTTATATCTAAGAACATATATTACGAGTGACTCAGTGTAGGAAGGAAAATTGCTATTTTATGCATTCATTCACTGTAACATGTGTTGGCTTGACTAAAAGGTGTGTGAAATAACTACTCTGTGTTCAGAGTAAGCAAGTGTGCCAGCACACTTGGGTGTATTTTTAAATGTATTAGCCAGACGTAATAAAGGTGTTTAATTTTTAACTGCCTTTTTTATGTAATACCCTATTCGTAGAACAGAGCATTTTATTTCATTCTTAATAAATGCAGCTGTTGTAGGTTTGCCAGACGGTAACATATGCATTTTTGGGGAGCTGTCCTTATACAATGGTGCTGAAATGTTCAGCTCGACTCCAGCTCAGCTCTGGACCTCTCCAATATGATGGTGCTGAAAGCCCAAACAAAGCCTCTCCAATTTCACATGTGGAATAATAGCAATCTTCGAACAGTATAAAGGCTCTCATGCTGGAAAATGAAACTTCAGACAAAATCTTTCTAGCATCAATGTAAAGAATTTAAACATTATTTTGTATCAGAGGGTCACCAATAAACTTGTAAGGGGTACAATAGTATATACTGTAACTGAACAAATTAACAATCAAGATCTACAAAAGTTGATTCTGTTCATCTGGATGTAGTCTTTTCAGTGGGAGAAACGCTACGTCCAGATGAACAGAATCAACTTTTGGAGAATTACTTACCTGGATGATTGAGAATGCATCAAGACGTAACAATCAAGATGTAAATACTCTAAGTATGAATAAGGACATGCATTTTCTGTCTATATTTGAGATCATATGTTAAACTTCTAACATGTCTGGTTACACCCTCCTCTTAATACAGAATGTACTCAGTGTTCACAACTGTAACTTCATATAAAACAACACATTACCTATAGGCATAGACAAATTTAGTAAAAGACAAATGCTTGTGTTTACTCTGCATCCAGCTTAGTAAGTGGTTAATTACATATAAGGTCCCACACGCTCCAGACCTATTGAAACCCTTCTGATCAGGGTCTTTTACACATTCTTTTAAAACACGCTTTTGAGGTTGTACCTCCTAAACTCAGGAACAGCCTTCCTCATCAGGCCAGCTGAATCTGCAGTAAACAACTGCTGAAAACTCATTTTTTAACAACCTAGCATTTCCTTCATGTTAATCTTAAACTTTTGCCTTCTTGTTTTTCTGCTGTGTGTTATGGGAGTGTGTATGCAGGAATGAACATAAGTTTGTCTTTTTGACTGAGCTTTTTTATATTTTTGGACATGTTTGTTTAATGTGTGATTTTATCCAAGTGTTTTTAACATGCTAAATATTAAATTTAATATTAAAAATGAGAAGTTTGTTTTGTTTTGTTTTTAGCAAACTCAGAAGGTCTACAGTACTGGAACTATTAACTGCATTTGCTTGTGAAGTCAGTGCTACATTTCATCCATTTAAAGTGATGAACAACACCATGAGTGCATACATTTTGCAAATAGTTGCTAGTGGAAATACAAACAGTCTCAGGAAAATATCAACAGCTGGCTGTGCCAGTGAGCTTATATAACATGAAGGTTGTCTGGCAGGTGAGCATCATTGCAGCTGTCCATCAGGTACAGTCAGGAATCTATTTAGTGCAGGCATACACTGTCGGAGAAAAGTCTGACTATTGATATTCTGCTTTAGTACTTTTGGTGAACTGATCAGCTTCTATTATACCACGTGATGAAATATTTGGCAATAAGAAGCTTTTGCAAATAAATATGCCAGCAGCCATCTACTAAGGGTGGGTATTTAAAATGGCATTCAAACAGCATTGGGAGCTGTGCTTGCTAAGTGGAGCTAAAATATGGTAATACAGGCCATTAACATGTGATATTTGGTGGATGCTTTTATGCTAAGCGGCTTACACTTCCATGAGTGAGAATCTTTTTCAGCATGAATGACCCCAGTGGCAGTTCAACCACCTATAACTAGAAGTGCTACCCTGTAACCTTCAATAGACTTGACCTCTGAATTTTATTTTCCTCTCGAAACTCTGCATTAAAAAGTGCAATATATATATATATATATATATATATATATATATGTGTGTGTGTGTGTGTGTGTGTGTGTATATATATATATATATATATACACACACACACACACATACACACACACACACACACACACATATATATATATATATATATATATATATATATATATATATATATATATATATATATATATATATATATATATATATATATATATATATATATGTGTGTGTGTGTGTATGTGTGTGTGTATATATATATATACATATACATATATATATATATACAAACTGGATTCCAAAAAAGTTGGGACACTAAACAAATTGTGCATAAAAACTGAATGCAATGATGTGGAGATGGCAAATGTCAATATGTTATTCAGAATAGAACATAAATCACGGAACAAAAGTTGAAACTGAGAAAATTTATCATTTGAAGGGAAAAATATGGTGATTCAAAATGTCATGGTGTCAACAAATCCCAAAAAAGTTGGGACAAGGCCATTTTCACCACTGTGTGGCATCTCCCCTTCTTCTTACAACACTCAACAGACGTCTGGGGACCGAGGAGACCAGTTTCTCAAGTTTAGCAATAGGAATGCTCTCCCATTCGTGTCTAATACAGGCCTCTAACTGTTCAATCGTCTTGGGCCTTCTTTGTCGCACCTTCCTCTCTATGATGCGCCAAATGTTCTCTATAGGTGAAAGATCTGGACTGCAGACTGGCCATTTCAGTACCCGGATCCTTCTCCTACGCAGCCATGATGTTATGATTGATGCGTGTGGTCTGGCATTATCTTGTTGAAAAATGCAGGGTCTTCCCTGAAAGAGATGACGTCTGGATGGGAGCATATGCTGTTCTAGAACCTGAATATATTTTTCTGCATTGATGGTGCCTTTCCAGACATGCAAGCTGCCCATGCCACACGCACTCATGCAACCCCATACCATCAGAGATGCAGGCTTCTGAACTGAGCGTTGATAACAACTTGGGTTGTCCTTGTCCTCTTTGGTCCGGATGACATGGCGTCCCACATTTCCAAAAAGAACTTGAATCGTGACTCGTCTGACCACAGAACAGTCTTCCATTTTGCCACGCTCCATTTTACATGATCCCTGGCCCAGTGAAAACGCCTGAGCTTGTGGATCTTGCTTAGAAATGGCTTCTTCTTTGCACTGTAGAGTTTCAGCTGGCAACGGCGGATGGCACGGTGGATTGTGTTCACTGACAATGGTTTCTGGAAGTATTCCTGAGCCCATTCTGTGATTTCCTTTACAGTAGCATTCCTGTTTGTGGTGCAGTGTCGTTTAAGGGCCCGGAGATCACGGGCGTCCAGTATGGGTTTACGCCCTTGACCCTTACGCACAGAGATTGTTCCAGATTCTCTGAATCTTCGGATGATGTTATGCACAGTTGATGATGATAACTGCAAAGTCTTTGCAATTTTTCGCTGGGTAACACCTTTCTGATATTGCTCCACTATCTTTCTGCGCAACATTGTGGGAATTGGTGATCCTTGCTCCCATCTTGGCTTCTGAGAGACACTGCCGCTCTGAGAAGCTCTTTTTATACCCCAATCATGTTGCCAATTAACCTAATTAGTGTTAATTGGTCTTCCAGCTCTTCGTTATGCTCACATTTACTTTTTCCAGCCTCTTATTGCTACTTGTCCCAACTTTTTTGGGATTTGTTGACACCGTGAAATTTTGAATCAACATATTTTTCCTTTAAAATGATACATTTTCTTGGATTAAACTTTTGATCTGTCACCTACGTTCTGTTCTGAATGGAATATTCACATTTGCCATCTCCACATCATTGCATTCAGTTTTTATTCACAATTTGTTTAGTGTCCCAACTTTTTTGGAATCCGGTTTGTATATATATGTGTGTATGTGTATATGTATATATATATATATATATATATATATAAAAACACCCAGCACGCCCCTGCGGGCGGTTTATCCTTCAAGCTCGGGTCCTCTACCAGAGGCCTGGGAGCTTGAGGGTCCTGCGCAGTATCTTAGCTGTTCCCAGGACTGCGCTCTTCTGGACAGAGATCTCCGATGTTGTTCCCGGGATCTGCTGGAGCCACTCGCCTAGCTTGGGAGTCACCGCACCTAGTGCTCCGATTACCACGGGGGACCACCGTTACCTTCACCCTCCACATCCTCTCGAGCTCTTCTCTGAGCCCTTGGTATTTCTCCAGCTTCTCGTGTTCCTTCTTCCTGATATTGCTGTCATTCGGAACCGCTACATCGATCACTACAGCCGTCTTCTTCTGTTTGTCATTGCTATATAGCCTGGTAGTGTGTATCAGTGAATCGATGTCTCGTCACTCTTGACATACAGCTTGATGTCATCCATGTACAGGAGGTGGCTGACAACCGCTCTGTTCCGTAGTCGGTATCCGTAGCCAGTCTTGTTAATGATCTCACTGAGGGGGTTCAGGCCTATGCAGAACAGCAGTGGGGACAGAGCATCTCCTTGGTAGATCCCGCACTTGATGGTGACTTGTGCTATGGGCTTGGAGTTGGCCTCTAGTGTTGTGTGCCACATTCCCATTGAGTTTTTGATGAAGGCTCTTAGGGTCCTGTTGATCTTGTACAATTCTAGGCATTCCAGTATCCAGCTGTGGGGCATTGAGTCATAGGCCTTCTTGTAATCAATCCAGGCTGTGCACAGGTTGATCAGTCTGGTCTTGCAGTCTCGGCTGACTGTTCTGTCTACCAGTAGCTGGTGTTTTGCGCCTCTGGTATTCTTGCCAATCCCTTTCTGTGCCCCGCTCATGTATTGACCCATGTGCCTGTTCATCTTAGCCGATATGATGCCTGACAGGAGCTTCCATGTAGTACTGAGGCAGGTTATTGGTCGGTAGTTGGATGGGACCGGTCCTTCTTGGGGTCCTTGGGGATCAGGACCGTCCGACCTTCGGTTAGCCATTCCGGGTGTCTCTCGTTAACTAGCAGCTGGTTCATTTGTGCTGCCAGACGCTCGTGGAGTGCAGTCAGCTTCTTCAGCCAGTAGGGGTGAACCATGTCGGGGCCTGGTGCTGTCCAACTCTTCATACTGGAGACCCTTTCTTGGATGTCTGCCACTGTGATGGTTACTGAACCCTGTTCAGGGAGGTCGCTATGGTCTGCCCTCAGATCCACTAGCCACTGAGCATTGCCGTTATGGGTTGCTCTTCCATATGCTCTTCCAGTATTGCTCCGTCTCCAGCCTTGGTGGTGCTGTTCTGTTATTGTTCCCTTGCCACTGAGAGTACACCTTTGCTGGTTCTGTGGAGAACAGCTGGTTTATTCTCCTGGTGTACCTCCTCAAGCGGCTGGCCAAGGCTGTGAGTCTTTGCTTGGCAGTTTCCAAGGCCTCAGGTATGGACAGCTTGCTGTATTTCTTATGCACCTTCTTTGTTGCGCCTTTCTGCAACTCCGTTAGTTGGCTAACCTCCCTTCGTGCTACTTTGATCTTGCCCTCTAGCCTCCTTCTCCATGGAGGGTACTGCCCCTTGTGGCTGTTCAACTTGTAGCCAAGCATCTCACTGATCACTTGTTAGTGTCGGTAATCGTGGTTGTAGGTATCATCCGTAGTGCTGCATTAACATCATCTAGCAGACCTTCTGAGGGTACTTCATTAATCTTGGTAACCAGCTAGGGGGGGTCCAGGTT
>JAQSNX010007915.1:0-14402 GCA_029532605.1 Oreochromis grahami
ATGCCTACTGTAGACCTTTTTAAAATATCAGGGTAGATGTACATTTATTTTTGGCTTTTATTCTGTGATCAAAAAAGTTTCATCAATATTTTATATTCTTTTTGGAAAGCACATACACCGCATCTCCAATGCTGAAAAATTTCCAAAGGGGACTGAACTGTCATATAAAAACCTTTAACTAACACCATCAGATTGTAATCAACATAAGTGCCCATCTTAAACTCTTTTTAAAGTAAGGAACACCATGCTAAACCACACACTGTATCCATTACAACAGCATGGCTTATAAAAAAAAGATTTGGGTCCTGAACTAGCCAGCTGGCAGTCCAACCTTTTACCAACTGGAAACATTTGGAGCATTAGAGCTGCTAGAATCTTGTATCAGACAAAAAGGGGACAACACGGCTTTTCCCAAAACTCCAGCAGCTGCTCTCCTGGGTTTTCCAGATTTTTTGAAGGTTTTAAAAGGGGGCGGGCACGTTTAAGGGGGGGAAAACAAGGCTGCGTTCCAACTCTTTTGAGACACGTTGCCATCCAATTAAAAATTTAAAGGTAAATTTTAATTTTAAATATTTTAAATATGTTTTATGTGTTCTGAAAAAGGGCAGGATTATGGGATTTGCAAACTCCGTTGGGTTTTGGGGGGTGTAATTGTTTCTGGCCATAATTTTTAATTTAATCTAAAACCTGAAAAGGGGTGAAAAATAAAAACATAAAAACCTAGTTTTGGTCAATTTTCTTACCGGGGGAAAATATTTTTTGCATAAAAATCAATATTTGCCTGAACCCTTTAGACTTACAGCAACCCCCCCAAAATCTTTTAACATTGTTTGCACTACAAGGTTTACATAATATTTTTGAGTGAGTCAGTGTTTTTTTTTTCTAAAGCATATAAACAAAACATCCAATAAGGGGGGTGGACATGCCTGATTAAATGACATCCCTTTGAATGCAACCTCAGCTTGACTGTGTGTGACAGCTCTTTCCTTTGTTAGATAAATTTCTCCCCTATTTCTCCATATTTGTTCAAGGACTAGCATGCAAATGAAATGTCAATAGGTTTCTTGTTTGGCTGCACATTAGCTAATGGCTGTTTACCTGTTATTGCCTCCCATTGTTTTGAAATAAATATTCAAGTGGGTTGATTTTTTATAAATTTATTCAGCAATTTTTTTTTTTTTTTTTCTTTTTTTTTTTTGGTTGTTATTCAAAAGCCATGCCGGCCAAAATCTGGGGGAAACTGAGGATAATGCATGTCTTTCCCTTTCAATCAAACACATACAAACTGTCCTGTTTCATTTAGTCATAATGTGCAAAAAAAGGGGAAGTGATGAAGGAGCTATGGGGACTCCTCAGTTTTTATGATCTTTATGTATTTTTCCCCCACTATGTTTCCTGTTTTTTAAAACCCCTCTGATTTCTCATTGACAGTAAGAATAAGCAAAATTTCATTGTTTTCTCCCGCTACTAACATCACTACCAGCTGTGATGTCAGCAGAGTGAATAAATTGTAATTATATAAATCAAATAAATCATAATAAAAATTTTTATAAAAAAAATAAATTCTTTTGTCTCACTAATGAATAAATCCTTGTATTTTATTTTGTTTTTTAGTCAAATAAAATATACTTTTTAGTATCCCTAGCATGCAAACTTAAGTGAAAATTGTGTGTTTTTACATCCACTATTTTCCCCTGAAACTATGAAGTCTTTTTAAATCTTAAAAAAAAATATAGGGGATGTTCTGTTTTATTTTTCATTTTTTTTGACAACTTACCTATGCTCTGTCTGATTTCATGACCTTGTGAGGATTCCTTACCAGCCTAAGCCGGGGGAAGCTTGGCAGCCGGGATAAGAAGTGTTTATGAAAGAAAAGAAAAAACATAGAACATCAAATCTTCACAAAATACATTATCATTTTATTTGTCAAGGAATAAAGATCATTTTTCCACCAGCAAGAATAACCAACTGTCACTATGATGTTACCCCCTGGAAAAAATCATGTTTAAAAAAGTGCACCATAAACATTACTATATCATACAGTCCTTAAACTAGAGTTTTTGAAAATTAAACATTCCACAATTCAGTAGCTGCTAGAACCACCTTTGCAACAATAACTTGATGCAACTTAACTTTATAAGTCTGTAGAGAAATACTAAACACTCTTCTTTACAGCATTGCTTAAGTTTTTTGGGGTTTTGCAAGCATTTGTTTATACACAGCTCTTTCTTTAGAGTCGACCACAGCTTTTCAGTTTTTTTAAAAACTCTGACTTTGAAGGCCCCCTTAAACCCCACCCTTTCCTTTTTTTTTCACCCCATTCTTTTGTGCTTGGAATCATTGTCCTATCATAAAAACTCAAAACAGATGGCCTCACTTTAAGTCTAGAATACTCGGGTATACAGGGGATTCAGGGTTTAACTCTGTGGCTGAAAACAAGGAAATATCACGTACCCACCGTGCTTTACTTTTCCCTCCAACAGAAAAAAGGGGCTAATTATTTTTTTTAATCCCTGTTTGATTTGCATTATGCTCAAACAGCTACACTTTGGTCTTATCTAAAGGACATTGTTAAACGTTTTTTGGTTTGTTCCCAAACAATTAATAAACTTAGCAAACCTAAGCTGTGCTGCCATGTTCTTTTTTTTTAAAAAAAGTTAGGTTTTCTCTTAAAAAGCTTTCTAAATGACCATATTTATTCAGTCTTCTGAAAGGGCCCCTTTGAGTCTGACATGTAGCTCTTAGGCTGCTTGCAATGGCTCTGAGCATGGGGCTCTGACCTTGGACTGAATTTGCAGGACACATTTTCTTGGAAAGATTTTGGCACTTTTCATAAGTGAACAAAAAAAGTTCCAGACTAAAGCTTTTAAAAATGCTTTTATAGAGGTGCTCACACTGCTACTTAACCTATTAATTCCTATAGAAACACAAAGGGAAATTTTTTTATAGGACTGCATAGTCCTGTGAAAAACTTTCCCCCACATGACTGTACTCTGAACATACCAACAAACCTTGATTTATAATCATCCAAAACCCCCCCCTCTTTCACTTACCCCATGATGAGCAAAAGGTAATTAAAGAATAAATGAACTGGGAGTACCAAACATGTGTGCCGAGAGGTGAGCTCCTGACACGCTGGTTAGAAGACATTTACATTATAAAAACCATTCGCTGTAAGTTCAACCGGGCATCTTACTTTACTAGTGAAACCAGACGGGGATTTTGGACTTCGCAGTAGTTCACACGATTAGTCATCTTTTAACCAGGGGGCAAAAATGGGACAAAAAAATCGGGCAATATCAAACCCTTAAACTATCAAAAGTGAGCCAGGTGATGTGGGGCTTCAGCCGGGTGATAAATTTTATTCCCTACCGAATGACATCCACTAAAAGGGGAACAGGGGAAAGGGAAAAAAGTAATTGCAATAAATCACTGTTAAGGGGGAATTTGGGGAAAGTGTAGAAAAGATCTTTTTTTTCTCGGTAAATTTAAAAATTGACTGAAGTTTCCTGTCAGCAGAGTATTTTATTTTTTTAACCCAAAAGGGTAAAGTGTGTAAAACCCCGCCTTAAAGATTTAGCTTTAAGAATTATTTTAAGAGAGTTTGAAATGCTGTGGGTTTTTTGCTTTTGCAAACCCAACCAAAGGGCAAAAGCGGAGAATTTTTTAGAAATTTTTAATGAGAAACTTTTTTCATTAGATTTTTCCAACTTACCCGTTTAGTAATGGGGCCAAGGGTTGTTAGCAATTCCTCCCAAACCAATGGGGAGTTTTTGGGGTTTTAAATGATGTTTGAAAAGCCCTGTCACCCCCTATTGTTTTCTCTCCTGGGAGAGAGGGTCCCCGAGAGAGCAGGTCCTGGATCCTATTAGAGTGGGGGCTTTTTTCTTATTGATTTAGCCCTCCCAAAAAATCCCGGCCAAAGGGGGAGAATGCTTTTGTCGGACTCATCCTAAGAAATCCCTTTTTCAGATGTCCTCTTGAAATAAAAACAATGTCACATCTATATTATTCTGTCCACGCTGAATCCAAAAGAATGCTGTTTTTTATTTTTATATCAGTACTGGCTTAGCTTTATGATTTGGTAGTTTTGTAGCATCGGGGGAAAAAAATGAGGCCCGGGGGAAAAGGGGCCTTATGTTTTGGCGGGAAGTTGCCTAAGGACCTTGGCCTGCAAACTCATTGTCTCGACTTTTTGGTACCTCAAATAAGTGCTGCGTAACCCCATACCTCAGCAAGTGCAGGAGGGGGGGCCCACGCCTTGCCCCAGTTCTGTAATTGGGAAAAATTTTTAGAATGCATTAACCCCTTAAAACTTTTCGTGATCTGAATACTGTCCGCAGGATGAAGGAAAAAAGAGCTGTAGAGTTTCCCTCAGAATCTCTTGACCCTTTAGATGGAACATTCGTATGGGGTTATTTTTTAAACACAGCTCTTTTAATTTAACATATGAGATTAAAGCACTGAAGAGGAGGCCTACACTGACAATACGCTGGGGTTTTCCCCCGCCCCCAATGGATTAATATTAATTCACTTGTCTGGGTTTAAAGGGCGTGTGTGTGGCTTGAAACGCTCTGCTGCAAACTTCAGAGGATAGTTTTGTCAGCATTTAAATTTTTTTTGTAGCTAAAAACAGACACTACATTTTTGATAGCTGGCACTTTGTCTCTAGGGATGTCGCTTTCGAAAACCGAAAGAGAGAAAAAAACCCCGAATTGTTTAAATGATTAAAGAAAGTTGTAGGGGAAATGTAAACAATCTAGATTGAAATAGACTGTCCCGAACATGGACTATGACTTCCAAGAATATTTTTCACTTCAATGGAAACGCTTTTATTTTTGGGGGGTTTTTAACCCCTCACAATAACCACACCAGGTTTTAAACATTCTAAACTTTGGGTTTTAAACATTTTTTCCATCCGAGTTCCCTTTTTTGTTTTTTATGTTTTAAAATGAATTTTTAATTTCCCTAAAAAAATTTAAAAAATTTTAAAGGGAGGGCACAACGCACCCCCTGACATTCTTCCCGGTTTGGGAAAAAAAAGGAGGATAACCCAAAAACAAGGCTGACTTATGGGCCTTTGAGCTGTGGCGGCTACCCCGGTCCAACATCAGTGGGTCTTCTGAACCATCTGTGTAAAAATGTCTGACCCCTTGAAATAAATAATGAATCATGCCCCCCTGATGTCTCCAACCATTGCTCACCGCAGTAAGCCACTTGTTTGAATCCTGGCAAGGGGGCACGTGCGTGCCGCGTTCCCCCCTCCCGTTCCTAAAGGCAACAGAGTTGTGCAAAATTGAATTCCCTTAACAACAATAGCTCATTCTATCATAACACCAGAAAGCCAAGACAAAAGATTTTTAACCAGCTGCCTGGCGCCTCATTTGATGCTGTTTTTTCAGTGGGAGGGGGGGGCCAAATTAGAATTTTGATTGCTGTTGGTCACAGAAATGTTACCAGTGGAGACTTTAAAAAGGGTCCGAATTTGACTTCAAAAGGGTAAAAATTAATCTTGGCCATAGACCTGCCATGAATCACATTTATTGAACCCATAACAAAATTTTAGGTAAAAAAACATCCCCCAGCAAATGGTTTTCCCTCAGAGAGAGGGACATTAGTTAGGGGAAAAACACAAAATGTACATTGACATCGGTATTTGGACTTTAGATAAAACTAAAAATTAAAACTCTACAGCAAATTTTTTTAAACCACCGGGAAGGGGTTATATTATAAAAGCACTAAGCCATAATAGCTGTTAGAGTTAGGGGCAGTTAAAGCGAACCTCCAAGAAGCCCGGGGAAAAATTCCCAAATAAAATGATTGTTGGAAAAAGAAAAAAACTTGTTGATGGGGATTATAATTTTAACTTTTCCCCCTCGGGACATATCATGTAAAAAGTTTATGGAATGACAAAGATTAGTTTGTTAGCTAGCCCAGCTAATGCTACAGTCCCTGGAGCCAACTCTCCAACGGGCAGTGACAACCATCTTATCAGCTGATGGTTATCCCATTAACAGTTTAAAGATCTTTAGCTACATTATGATCATATTAGGATTTGAAAGACTTCCTTTCACACATGAATATTAGTAAAACCACAAAAATAAATCATGTCAGTAAAAACTGGGACATTTATTGTTCAGTTATTTGACACTCAATTATTTTTAAAGATAGGCACAGGAAGAATCCAAACCTCACAGTGAAACCCCGAAAAGGGGTGGTGAAATTGTCCCTCAAGGGCAACCTTCCAAAACACCTCCAGGAGCACGATCTGTAACTGACATTTTATATAAAGCAGCATTTACCTTTACCACCAGGTCGCCTGTATCCAATAAAAAAAAATATCTGAAGCTGCATTGAATTAAATAAGACTGAACATGAGTGTGCTTTTTACAAAGCAGGTCTCTGACTTTTAAGTGTGTCCCCGTTAGATAAGAGAAATGGGCTCTTCTTCTTGCTGCTTGGTAAAAAATTTTTATTGAATGCCTCAGGACTGATAAAAGGGACACACTTGGTTAATTATTAGTTGATTGGGCTTTTTGAATCATCACACATTGTGAAACAGAATGCATTTCATCTCCCAAATTTTAATTAAAATCAAACCCGTTGATGAGCCTCAGAAGTTTCATGATTTCTAACATTTTGTGTCGCACACAACTGTAGTGAGTCCGTGTCAGCAGTGCCGCACACATCGCTTGATTTGCCATAACGACTTGTAACTGCGTGCCAAAGGCTTTTCGTACAGGCAGAAATGCCATGAATTTCAATTTTGTGCCCTTTATGAGGCCAAGCAAGATGCTTTAAAACCTTAGAGCGTTTCCCCGGCCGCCCTAAGGGCAGAGTCCCTAATTGAAAGAGACAAGGAGAACAAGGAATAGGTAGCGCATAAGAGGCTAGAGCACTTCTCGTTTAACCAGTCAAGTGTGGGATAAATGTCAAGCCATGGAAAGGCCAGGCTCAGAAAAAAAGATCGCAGTTGAATCCTTGAAATGTCAGCTAATATTTGTATGATTGGGAGAAAATGTGTGCACATGAGGAAAACTCTCAAAGGCGAGTTAATAACTAACACCATACACAATCAACGGATTATGTTGTGTTTTCTTTTTTAATCTATTTTTATTATTATATTATTATTATTATTATTATTATTATTATTATTATTATTATTATTATTATTATTATTATTATTATTATTTGCCGGGCTTAGTACAGGACTGCCTCACAAATTAATTGAAGGGTTTTCTGAAATCTTTACATATATTAGTAAAAATGGATTGCAGTGATCCCGGGCCTTTTCCTCTGCCTCCTGTGCACTTTAATAAAGAGATGTTGCTTTCTTTGTATCAGTAATCACATTTTTATGTGCAGAACATTTCATTTCCTTTCTTGCCAAATTCGATCAAATGCTCCTAGATAGGGTGGGGGTGGAACTGCACTTGTAAATGAGGGTAAAAGAAAATGACATCTCGCCACTATTTAACCTCACCAAACATGAGCCCTTTGAGCTGTTTCTGCCACTTCATCACACATGCAGCAAGAAATAATGCATGCATGTCACAGTTTCAATAAGTGCAGCCTGTACTATTTGCGTGACTGATGTTGAGAGGAATCTATTATGTTTTTCCTTATTTTCTGTCACATATATAGTCATGCTAAACATTGCCAAAGTTCTAAAAAACTATGACCAGCTATGCAGGCTTCAGACTGCAATTAACACAGCCCCACCCACCTGCTGTTTAAACCTTATATTTATGAGGGGCAACAATCAGAAGAGAGTTCAAGCAGATGAGTTGAGAGGCTGCACCGAGCCTCGGCATACGATAAAGAACTTAACATCTGTGAATTATGCATTGCTAGAGTTCAAAAATAAAAAAAATGGAGCTGGAGTAAAATGAAACCAGCTCACTCTAATGTTGCATATGACTCATGTAAAACTTAATTATGTTACCGAGAAGTTGATGCTTTTTAGCTAACAGCTCAGTGCGTCTCCATGTAATATTTAAAAATGATTCATTGCTGAAGAAAAGACCACTTTGTGGATTAATTTTTCATGTGAATCTAAAATCTGTTTCCTGCTTCAAATGGAAAAAGCACCCGCTGACTGCTTCATGCAGCAGGAAATATACATGCAGTGACAAAACATGATGCATGTTTTTGAGTTAAATGTCAAGCAAACAGAAATGCTTTTAATTTTTTAAAATTACAAATGTCTGTACTTTTACAGATGGTGTACTGTACCTGTTCATGGCAACAGCCTTAAAAATGGGAACCACCTGGATTTCAGTTTCCCCCGAACACTTCAGATGTGGAGGATCTTGGGATCTTTAAAAGCCAACCCGGTCACTAGAAGAAAACACAAACTATTTCACTGTAAAAAGATATTTTTAACCTTGTTAGAATCTGGAGCACAATAACTTTAACTTGCGTGATTCTGACAGAGGGAGGCAGAAATTAACCGTACAGGTGCTCTGTAAAGTGCTGAGCCAACAGGTGTCACCAGAAGAGCTTCAATGCTCCTCAGCTGTGATTCAACAGATCTCTGAACTTACTAAATCTTAAATATCTATTTACTTCTTTCAAAAGATATTTGGTGTTGCTAAACATTTTAACAATGTTTTTTGAGCTGTTTTTAAAAATTTTTAATCCATACATCTCACAGGTGTTTCGGGGATTGGGTCTATGGACTGCATAGGTTACTGCATATCTTTTTGGGTGCCCAAACTACTCAGTGACCTATCCCCCTTTGAACAAGGTTACACCCCCCCAGCGACTTTGATTTTACTTTCCCCGGTTTTTTCCCTTGATCCCCTAAATCCTCTATGGACAAACGGGCCCCCCTAATGTTTAACCATGTCTGGGCAAAATAATTTACACCACTAAGCCAAACATAACAGAAAAGAGTTTTTTCTGCCGCCCCAGAAGAGACAAGTGTCCATCTGCTTTTTTGTGGCGGTATTGGATTTTTCCCACTTCTTAAAGTTTAAAAACCCCAAGTTTTTGGCGACATGTTTAAAGATTACAACAGTTTCCACAATCATAAAATATTTTTTCCCCTCTTTTAGGCTTTGAGAAAAACATCTCTATTTTGCATGAAAGAACTTGTTCGTGAATTTTTTTCCCAATATTCCACAATCTGACTGCTCATAATTTCAGCTGCTTTCCCTTTCCCGGGCATAAACAAATCCTTTCAAGCTGAAGATTTTCAGTTTTTCCCCCATGTCCCTTGCCCAACCTGCCGCTTTTATGTTTGCCTGAAGGACTTTTAAAAGGAAGGGGGTTTAAAAAGGGGGTCAAGGTCATTCTTTAAGACGGGAATCGGCCTGTCCCCAACATCCCCCAAACCCTCCAGCTGATTGTCCCCTTAATACTCACCTGTGCCATGGGTTTACTACCTGATGAACAAAGGAGAGAGAAGGATACCTAATTTGCATCATGCACACATGGGAATTTTCATTTAAAAGTAATATTAACCCCCAAAGAAGTGAATGTAATTTTTTTTTTGCATTGTTTGATGCCTCTTCCTTTTTTTGTTCATCATTTTAAAAGGGCAGACATTTTCATCTAAGGGCAGTGCTGTTATTAAATCATTTTAAACTAATGTTTTTCTCTTTCAGAACCTTTTGGGCCCATAAGGCTATAATTTTCACATTAAGATGAGAATTAAATATGAGGGCCAAACTAACTTGGTCATGGTAGGGTTAAAACCCCCCTTTTACAGACTGACAAATAAAACCAGCATGAGGGTAAAAACTGCACTTCCACTAGTTTCATAGCAGAACTGATTTTTTTAACAACTTGACAAAACATAGATAGAAGATGGATGCAGCTAAGATGTCAGCAATTTTTTGAAGTCTCAAGAACTTTTCCCATTATTGCCATCCAAAAAAAAAGATGCGATGGGAAGGGCGAGCCCGACTGTAAGACTGCATGCTCACTGGTGATCGCGCTGTTAACCAATGACTTAACTTTCCCTTAAACTTAAAACTGGAAAATGTTTTGCAACCACAGCTATTGACGGGGCCCTCAGAGAGAATTTATGCTTTAAAATTGAGTCTGTCTTCAAAGGCCCAATTTACAGGATTAAAATTTTTTTTAACGGGTTTAAAAAAAAAAAAATTTTGGGTGTTGATTAGAGATGGCCCGATGTTTTACATTTGGTTGGAATTACCAAATTTACGGGATTGGATATGGGGAAAAAAAAAAATGTACTCCGATCCATTAAATAAAAAAGCATTAAAAATTTTGAACGGCGTAACCCTGCCAAACCAGCAGTCAAGTGTGGCACGGATAGAGCGGCTGTGTGTTTGTAGCCTCGTAGAAACCAGCATTTTCTCCGGAAAATTTTCCAGAGAGAAAGAAAGCAAGTGGTGTTATCTCTAATGTTTGAAAAATTGGGGTTAAAGTTTTAAAACCCCATATAGGGAGCGACTCCCTTTTTCTCTCCCCACCTTCCTGCTGCTATTTCAATCGTGAAACTGCTTAATGATCAGCTGATCGTTTTTGACCCGTCCTTTCTTTTTTTTTGGCCCCATTTCCCAAAAAGAGGAACAACAGCACAGTTGTTATAAGCGTTGTTGAATTTTTTTAATTTTCTTTTCCCCCAAGGATCCTTTCACGTAGCTGAGGGCTGGTAATGTGCAGGGCGGATCTACAAATTTAAGGGGGGCCAATGGGGCATGAACGGGGGAAAAGGGGGCAAAAAGAATCTTTTTTTTTTTTTTATTTAAAATATGTAGCTTTTTAAAAAATAATTATCTGAATCTAAACCCAAAGTTTTTAACTGAAAAATAAAAGTCCAATGATATAGAAAGAATAGTTAGTGAATTTAAATTTTTTGTCATTGCAATTCACAGGACAGGGCAAAATGCAGATCCCTCCAGAAATGTTTTGTCGATATAAAAATTTCAATATAAATTAGCAAAAAAGAATGTTAAGAATTGAAATTTTTTATTATTTATAATGTACACAGTGTGAAAATGTTATGAAAATTCATAACTATAAAGAAGGTGTATAGTACAAGCTGTCAGGGTATGAAAAAAGGATTAAATATGAAATAAAAATATACAAAATCTGAGATAAATTATCAGAATGTGAACTATGTAAGTTATAAACAGTTGTGGGGTTAAAAATTTTCGATGAAAATGATTATTACAGAACAACAGTAGTGGAAAATGGTGGTTTGGTGGGAGTTAGTAGAAAAACTGGTAATGTCAGGAGGCAGAGTTCAGGGGTCTGACAGGTGGGAAGAAGTGTCCGGTACCTGGGGGCTTGCAGGCTCCTACCCCCCCAGAGGGGAGGAGGGTGAAGAGTCCATGTGATGGGTGATGGGGGCTCTATGATTTTCCCAGCCCTTTTTAGACACCGCTTCCTGTGATGCCATGGCAGAAGTGGTTTCCCGGGTGCGCTGGGCAGTTTTTAACCCCTGACGCCTTTCCGGCCGAGGCAGAGGGTCCCTCCGACGTTTCAGTTGGGCAGGATGCCTCATGGTGCACATGGTTCACCAGGGTGCCCAGGACAGGGGGTTCTTCCTCAGAGTCCCGGAAAAGGGCTGGTGACCTTTTACCAGCTTACAGTTGGTCGTCCAGATGAGACCCCGGGGATGTGGACTCCCCGGGAACTTGAAACTGCTCAACGCTCCCAGCCCTCCCCAAGTGGGTGGGGGGATGTGGGCACATTCCTCCAGTCCACGAGAGCCTTAGCTTCTGGGGTTGCAAGGTTGTTTGTGTCGCACCACTGCAGATGTCCACCTCCCTCCCAGGTGGCCCACGTTTTCAGATGAGGGCCAACACTGTGGTGTCATCTGCAAACTTTAAAGATGGGTTAACCATCCCGGGCTGCAGTCGTGGGGAAAAGGGGGTAGGGGGGTATCAAACCTTGTGGACACCGGGGTTCATTTATTGTTTAGAGCAGCGGTTTCCCCGTGGTGTTGAGGGCGGTTGGAAAGTCCCGTAACCATTTTAGATGAGGGGAAAGATGCCCGGTTTTTCAGTTTCCCATGAGGTGAGGGGTATTTATTGAATGCAACTGAAGTCTAAAAAGCATTTTGGCATAGGGTTTTTGTTGTCCAGGGGGAGAGGGCAGAGTGAGTTTATGGAGACTGCATCCTCGGCCCGTTTGGGGGGTTCAAAGGGGGGGCCAGGGGGGGGGGGAGACAGGATTTTAAGTGTGCTGACCCGCTGCTCAAGCACTTAGTGATATGGGGGTGAGGGCACTGGCGGAGCATTATAGATGGGTTGGGGTTTTGGGGGTCGGGACGATGGAGGTGGATTGAAAAAGGGTCCACAGCTGGGCCAAGGGGGGTTTAATATGTCTGTGAGCACTCCTGCAAGCTCCCCCGAACAGCCAGAAACGCCGGGGGTCCATAGGGCCCAGCCTTTTGGACATTATCCTGCCAGCACCGCTCCTACATGGTGGGGGGAGAGCGAGGTTTTGGGGGTCTGGGGTCATGCTGTTATGGTTGTGATTGTGGGGGGTTTCCCCCCCCCAAAAAAGAATGGTTGTTGAGCGTTGGGAAGGAGGCATCAGAGGATTGGGGGGGGGTTTTGGGGGCCTGTAGTTGTAATGGTCTGGAGTCCTCCAATGCTGGGGGGATTGGGAAAGGGTTTTTTACCTTCTTTTTTAAGGTGTTTGGCTTTTTTTATGCCCTTTCTTAAATTTGCCCCGGCTTACAGGCGGGGTTCCCGGGGCCTAAGGGTTTGGGCCTTCAGGGGGAGCGAAATCGGTTTATCCAAGGCTTCTATATAAATTTAAATCTTTCCTAGTAAGCTATAGTCTTTTTTCCCTTTGGGAAGGTACCGTTTAATTTTAAATTTTGTTGAAGAAAGATGTTAATCTGTTTAATTATTCTCAAAAAAAAATTTATTTCTATGTTTTTTTTACCCCGCATCAAATTAAAATCGATTACATCGATTAAGCATCATGAGGTGGAGGGGGGGTGGTTCCCTTTTCTTTTTTTTTTTTTTTTTTTTGTGGGAATTTAACCCCATTAGTTAGGTTGTTTAAATTTTGCATACCTTTAAAATACCCGAATAGGGAGGATGGAGTATTTAAGTTAGGTTTTAAGTTGGAAGGTTTTTGATTGATCAGTGTTGCTGAACTATAAATATTTTGGGGGTTTTTTTTTACACACAGGTATAACAGAATAGCTTTAGTGTTGTTGTTTTTTTAAATTTTAGTATGAACTTATACAAAATGCAGCAAGATTTTAAAAAAAACATTTTTATTGTTTAAAAAAACACAATATCGGTTCAATAAATTTGGCAGATATCCAAATTTATGAATCGGAATTTGGGACAAAAAAAGTGGTATGGGGCCACTCATTTGATGCATATTTTCCCCTTTAGCATGTTTCAGGGGCAAATTTTTTTTAAAAGTCACCCATCTGGATATGGAGTTAGATGAGGTGTTTTACTGACGGGTTTTCCAACATGGGAGGTGGAGGCTCACCTACTAGCGGGAGCACCATGACCCCCACCTTTTTTGAGTTGTTGGTTTTTTTTGGAACAGTCCGTCTGTTTTGTTTTACTTTTGGAGACTGAAATTTACTTTTTTTGGTTTTATTAGTCTTTAACTGAACACTGTTAATTTGTTTCTGTGCACTGGACTAACTTGTAATTTAAATAAAAAATGACCCAAAAGTACCCCTTTTGGGTTTTGTGCAATGTCTAACCACCAACGAAAGGGAAACCCTTGGACAGAACAAAATATCAGATTTTAAGCATTTGATGTCAAAAATACTGCTTTATCCACCCAAAGGATTTCCAAAGCCTTTATATTTGACCAGCCTCAACCTACATTTTTCATCATATCATTTTAGGTACATGGTAGTGTTAGGGGGGTTTGTAGCATTAGAGGGGATGGTTTTTTGAATGTGACTCTCCTTCTTAAATAAAAAAGTCCACTTAGCCTCAAACAGGTACGGGGACTATAGCACCTTCAATGTGGGTGTTTTATGTTACATTGAAAATTTGATATGAAATTTATATATTAATAACCTCTGCCTCGAAAAATGCTCACCTTAACTGGGCCAAAAAACGTTTGTTAATAGTTTGTTTTTGTGAAGTAAAAACATTCAGATAAATTGGGGAAACTAAAAAGCATTTTTAATTTAATGAAATTGGCCCCTTATTCTCGCTAATTAAAAATCATCATCATTTAGATTAAGGGTGTAATCATTTAATTTTTGAGAAGAAATTAAATTCAAAACTGTTCAAAGGCAAAAAAAAGAAAAAACCCAAAGTCATAGCAGTGGAAAATGAAAAAAAACTAAATCCATTTTCCACAGGAAAATTTTTGCAGCTTAAAAAGAAAACACAGCTTCTTTCAGGTCAAAGGATTTAAAAATTTAAAAATTTGTGAGCTCCCCGGCATGAAAAGAGGAAATAAAACCCGAGATGATATCATGT